>LPNX010910629.1:52152-236142 GCA_001517045.1 Pseudotsuga menziesii | reverse complement strand
TATGCAAATTTTCGATACATAAAAGTTATATATTCGGAAAGGTGATTCAATTTCCTACATTTCATGTTTTTTACTCAATGCAAGATATTTTGCATAAGTACCTCAAAAAATCCAATTAAGTTGAGGGATGCTTGATTTTTCAGGTTTCTATTGCATCTAACGTGCACAAAAAGGTCCCTCATCTTCTTGCACAGGCCCTATAGCTTCTCCTTTAGAGGGAGATCATCTAAAGTAGCAGCTGATCCAACCACACTGTTATCACGGGGTGGCGAGTCGAACATATTTCAGATCTTCATACCTCTGTTGAGACATTGCGACAGAATATGGCGAACAGAAAGCTCACAGAATTCGGACCGATGGGGACATAGTTTTCTCACATCCTAGATTTTGCATAGATGGGCTCTTGGGCTCCGCTAAGAGACTGGGCTAAGCGCTAAAACACTTACTTTCCTGGGCTCTTTTTTTTTTCAATTGTTGAACTTGTCCAAAACGAGATATAACATACTATAGTTTATAAAGATATTTCCATTCCATTAAATCATGGACCTCTAATTATTTTAAATAAAAAATAATGACATGAAGAAAATTATATGTGTTATCATGTAATTTTAAAAAAACAGTGATATAAAATCATACACACAAAAGACCCAAATGCTTTATTGGAAACTTCTTAGATGCTCCAATGAATGATAAGGGTTTTTTCTCAATATCCAGATGGTTATGAGATTAAAGAAGAAGACTATCAAACTTGGAAACTGAAATCAATATATCAATAATTTAAAACAACTAAATCAATATTCAATATTCAATCAACAATATAAAGACTATTAAGAATGATACAATGAAAAATTAATATATTCAGATTATGGAAAATAAATATAACTACTAAATTTCAAAATGTTTATAGCAACATAATTAAACTCTACAAACTTATCATTAATTTATTAATATCTACCCTAAAACAAATAATCTTATATTTGAAAATATATTAGTAAATTTAATATCAATGGTAATCTCAACTATGTCCAAAGATAACAAAATCTAACCTTTAATTTTTTTATGTATCATCTTAGATTCATTGAGACATAAATTTAAACTTCAACTGTTGCTATGAAAACACAACAACTCATTTTTATAAATAAATTATATATATCTAAGTTAACATAGATTCATTTGAAATGCTGTACATTTTATACATGTACTAAAATTCAGACACGAGATCGCCAAATTCGTTTTGAATACTTGAAAACAACGATTTTTCACGTATGTTAACACCACCGTGAGACGTTAAAATTACCCTAAATCCTAAACATGTACGCTGCTAACGGCTCGAGCTCCTATCATCACCTATAATATAGAAGGGAATAAAATTGCATTCGAGACAGGTGCATGTGTTTGGAAATGAAAATAGAAACAGTAAAAAGATAGACACAAAAAATTTAGTCACACAAACATTTATACAACATCACTGTGTAAATAATTTATAGTAGTTCGTCTAATTCATTCTGGCAGGGCAGTACATCCACAAATAATAATAAAAAAACACCAAACCAAATTAAAAACTAATATGCTATGCAATTCAAACGAAACCAAATCCCCAACCCATTACGTCCTTCCCTGGATTAAACGATTACATAACCTTCAAATCCTCTTCATCTCTGAAAATTTGAGAAACACAATAAAAACAAAAGGAATCACAACAGAACGGCATCAATGTTCAGTAGAATTATCTACCTGAATCTCACTAGGTTCATAAATTTCGGATCGAGTACATTTCTAATTTCTAATTTCTTGTAGATTGTGTTTTTAATCTTCTCCACAGGGTTGTATGCCGCGGCCCAATACAGTCCATCAGATAAATAATTAACCCCAGCGTTGTACTTCTTTTGCACACAATAAGGAGTCGCTCGTATAAGCACCTCCATGACCTTGGGTACAACAGGAACCTGACGCAGCTTGTACCAGGCCAAGAGGGACAATTCCACTGCTACATGTTTATAGTTGTCATAAAAGTTCTTGGCTCCGAGTTTAGACTTGACATACAAAGCCTTAGCTACTTCCTTAGTCTTTTCCATCCCACCTATCTGTCGAATGCCCGTAACAACAAACCTGGCAGCTTCCCGTGCCTTTTTCACTGCCCCATAGAGTTCACAAGTCCTTGATTTGAGTGATGGGGACACTTTACTTTCAAGCATAACGATAGCATTGCCCACCTTCAGATAAACATAAAATTAGACACCGTCAGAAACACAAACCTAATGATATCAGGCTTTTCTTCTTAAATCAACCTAAAGCCTAGATTTTGTTAGCCTCAATGCAGTAAATCACAACGTAAAACCTAAACTTACTCCATCAGATAAATAATGAACCCCAGAATTGTACTTCTTCTGCACACAATAAGCAGCAGGTCGTATAAGCACCTCCATGATCTTGGGAACAACAGAAACGGGAACCTCACGCAGCCTAGACCAGGATGAGAGGGACAATTCCACTGCTACAGGTTTATAGTTGTCATAAACGTTCTTGGCTCCGAATTTAGACTTGACATACAAAGCCTTAGCCACTTCCTTAGTCTTTTCCATCCCACCTATCTGTCGAATGCCCGTAACAACAAACCTGGCAGCTTCCGGTGCCTTTTTCACTGCCCCATAGAGTTCACAAGTCCTTGATTTGAGTGATGGGGACACTTGACTTTCAAGCATAACGATAGCATTGCCCACCTTCGGATAAAACATAAAATTAGACACCGTCAGAAAAACAAACCTAATGATAGCAGTCTTTTCTTCTTCAATCAACCTAAAGCTTAGATTTTGTTAGCCTCAATGCAGTAAAACACGATGTAAACCTTAAACTTACTCTATCAGATAAATAATGAACCCCAGAATTGTACTTCTTCTGCACACAATAAGCAGCAGGTCGTATAAGCACCTCCATGATCTTGGGAACAACAGAAACCGGAACCTCACACAGCTTGGACCAGGATGAGAGGGACAATTCCACTGCTACAGGTTTATACCTGTCATACAAGTTCTTGGCTCCTACTTTAGACTTGCTATACAAAGCCTTTGCCACTTCCTTAGACTTTTTCATCACACCGATTTGTGGAATGCCTGTAACAAGAGACCTCGCAGCTTCTGGTGCTATTTTCACTGCCCCGTAGAGGTCACAAGTCCTTGATTTGAGTGATGGGGAAGCATGACTTTTAAGCATAACAATAGCATTGCACACCTTCACATAAAACATAACATTAGAGATTGTTAGAATGTAAACCTTAAACTTATTCCATCAGATAAATAATGAACACCAAAATTGTACTCCTACACACAATAAGCAGTAGGTAAAATAAGCACCTCCATGATCTTGGGAACAACACTAACCTGACTCAACTTGTACGAGGCCCAGAGGGACAATTCTAGTGCTAGAGGTTTATACTTGTCATACAAGTTCTTGGCTCCCACTTTAGAGTTGACATACATAACCTTTGCCACTTCCTTAGTCTTTCCCATCCCACCGATCTCTAGAATGCTAGTAACAACAGACCTCGCAGTCTCTGGTGCCTTTTTCACTGCCCCATAGATTTCACAAGTCCTTGATTCGAGTGATGCGGACATATGACTTTCAAGCATAACGATCGCATTTCCCACCTTCAGATTGTCATACAGGTTCTTGGCTCCCACTTTAGACTTGACATACAAAACCTTTGCCACTGCCTTAGTCTTTTCCATCCCACCGATCTCTAGAATGCTAGTAACAACAGACCTCGCAGCTTCGGGTGCCTTTTTCACTGACCCATAGATTTCAGAAGTCCTTGATTTGAGTGATGGGGACACATGACTTTCAAGCGTAAGGATCGCATTGCCCACCTTCCGATAAAACATAAAATTAGACACAATCAGAAAAAAAAAACCTAATGATACCCGTTTTTTCTTGTTCAATCAAACTAAGCCCTAGATTTTTCTATAGCCTTAATGCAGTAAAACACAAAGTAACTAAAATTACTTCATTAGATAAATAATGAACCCCAAAACTGTACTTCTTCCCCAAGCTATAAGAAGTCTGTCTAATAAGCACCTCCATGATCTTGGGAACAACAAGAACCTCACGCACCTTGTACCAGGCCGAGAAAGACAATTGCACTGCTACAGGTTTATACTTGTCATACAAGTTCTTGGCTCCCACTTTAGAGTTGATATACAAAGCCTTTGCCACTTCCTCAGTCTTTTTCATCACACGGATTTGTGGAATGCCTGTAACAAAAGGCCTGGCAGCTTCGGGTGCCTTTTTCACTGCCCCATAGAGTTCACAAGTCCTTGATTTGAGTGATGGGAAGGCAGGACATTCAAGCATAACGATAGCATTTCCCACCTTCACATAAAACATAACGTTAAAGACTGTTAGAAAAACAAACTTAATGATACCGGTATTTTCTCATACAATCAATCTAAACCCTAGATTTTCCTTCCCACTACACAAAGTAAACCCTAAACTTATTCCATCAGATAAATAATGAACCCCAAAATTGTACTTCTTCTGCACACAATAAGTAGTAGGTAGAATAAGCACCTCCATCATCTTGGGAACAACATGACTGAGCTTGTACGAGGCCGAGAGGGACAATTCTAGTGCTACATGTTTATACTTGTCATACAAGTTCTTGGCTCCCACTTTATACTTGACATACAAAACCTTTGCCACTTCCTTAGTATTTTCCATCCCACCGATCTCTGGAATGCTCGTAATAACAGACCTGGCAGCTTCGAGTGCCTTTTTCACTGCCCCATAGATTTCACAAGTCCTTAATTTGAGTGATGCCAACATATGACTTTCAAGCATAAGGATGGCATTGCCCACCTTCAGATTGTCATACAAGCTCTTGGATCCCACTTTAGACTGGGCATACAAAACCTTTGCCACTTCCTTAGTCTTTTCCATCCCACCAATCTCTCGAATGCTCGTAACCACAGACCTCGCAGCTTCCGGTGCCTTTTCCACTACCCCATAGATTTCAGAAGTCCTTGATTTGAATGATGGGGACACATGACTTTCAATCATAAGGATCGCATTGCCCACCTTCACATAAAAACATAAATTAGACACCATCAGAAAAAACAAACCTAATGATACCCGGTTTTTCTTGTTCAATCAAACTAAGCCATAAATTTTTCTACACCCTCATTGCAGAAAAACACAAAGTAAACACTAAACTTAATCCATTAGATAAATAATGAACCCCAAAATTGTACTTCTTTGGGAAGCAATAATTAGTCTGTCTAATGAGCACCTCCATGATCTTGGGAACAATTGGAACCTCACGCACCTTGTACCAGCCCGAGAAAGAGAATTCCACTGCTACAGGTTTATACTTGTCATACAAGGTTTTGGCTCCCACTTTAGAATTGACATACAAAGCCTTTGCCACTTCCTTAGACTTTTTCATCACATCGATTTGTGGAATGCTGTTAACAACAAACCTCGCAGCTTCGGGTGCCTTTTTCACTGCCCCATAGAGTTCACAAGTCCTTGATTTGAGTGATGAGGACGCATGACTTTCAAGCATAACAATAGCATTGCGCACCTTCACATAAAACATAACATTAGAGACGGTTAGAAAAACAAACTTAATGATACCAGGGCTTTCTTCTACAATCAAACTTAACCCTAGATTTTTCTTCGTACTACACAAAGTAAACCCTAAATTGATTCCATCATATAAATAATGAACCCCAAAATTGTACTTCTTCCGCACACAATAAGCACCTCCATGATATTGGGAATAACGCGAACCTCACGCAGCTTGTACCAGGCCAAGAGGGACAATTCAAGTGCTACAGGTTTATACTTGTCATACAAGTTCTTGGCTCCCACTTTAGAATTGACATACAAAACCTTTGCCTCTTCCTTGGTGTTTTCCATCCCACCCATCTTTGGAATGCTAGTAACAACAGACCTCGCAGCTTCGGGTGCCTTTTTCACTGCCCCATAGAATTCACAAGTCCTTGATTTGAGTGATGGGGACACATGACTTTGAAACATAAGGATCGCATTGCCCACCTTCAGATAAAACGTAAAATTAGACACCATCAGAAAAACAAACCTAATGATACTCTTCTTTTCTTGTTCAATCAAACTAAGCCCTATATTTTTCTTCAGCCTCAATGCACTAAAACACAAAGTAAACGGTAAACTTACTCCATCAGATAAATAATGAACCCCAAAATTGTATTTCTTCTGCAAACAATAAACAGTAGGTCTAATAAGCACTTCCATGATCTTGGGAACAACAGGAACCTGACGCAGTTTATACTTGTCACACAAATTCTTGGCTCCCACTTTAGACTTGACATACAAATACTTTGCCAGTTCCTTAGTCTTTTTCATCACACCTATCTGTCGAATGCTGGTAACAACAGACCTCGCACCTTCAAGTGCCTTTTTCACTGCCCCATAGAGTTCACAAGTCTTTGATTTGAGTGATGGGGACACATGACTTTCAAGCATAACGAGTGCATTGTCCACCTTCAGGTAAAACATAAAATTAAATTAAATTAGAGACAGTGAGAAAAGCAAACCTAATGATACACAAGGTTTCTTCTTCCATCAAACTAAACCATAGATTTTTCTTCAGCCTCAATGCCTTAAAACACAAAGTAAACCCTAAACTTACTCCATCACATAAATAATGAACCCCAGAATTGTACTTCTTCTGCACACAATAAGGAGTAGGTCCTATAAGCACCTCCATAACCTTGGGAACAACATGAAACTCAGGAGGCTTGTACCAGGCCCAGAGGGACAATTCCCCTACTACAGGTTTATACCTGTTATACAAGTTCTTGGCTCTCAATTCAGACTTGACATACAAAGCCTTTCCAACTTCCATAGTATTTTCCATCACACCAACATGTCGAATGTTGGTAACAACAACCTTGGCAGCTTCTGGTGCCTTTCTCACTGCCCCATAGAGTTCATAAGTCCTTGATTTGAGTGCTGGGGGCACATGACTTTCAAACATAACGATGGCATTGCCAACCTTAAAATAAAACATAAAATTAGAGACAGTAGATTAATGATTTTCAAACCTAAACATCCTGCGTTTTTTTCTTCAATCAAACTAAACTGTAGATTTTTCTTGGTCACCGTCAATGCAGTAAAAACACAAAGTAAACCCTAAACTTAGGTTTACTGCCTCAATCGAACCGAACTTAATGGTGAATGACCGAAGCGAAACATAATTATTACAAATATTCCATGTATCTTCATATTTTTCGTATATAATAATAGCAAATATACCGTTTTATAATGGAACGTGGGCATACCTTTCTATCGGCGAGAAGCAGAATGTCAAAAGGCTTTCCCTGGACCTTCGGATAAACGGGCCCAACAATAAGCTTCACAGTTCCCTCTATCATATCCAGCACCTGTTTTAGAGGCCCGGAGTTCTCTTTCGCATAACCGTAAAGAACAGAGAGGCGGGTAGTTACATTTTGAGCGGCAACCTGGAAAAATCCCAGCCATTTGAGAGTCCGATCGCCATTCTGCAAGGGCAAAAAACCCATTAATCATGGCACTCAATTCAATCAAATAAATAAGAAAACGCGAAAATATAATTGCCAAGCTTGGCCAAACCAGATGATTCAACTCAGACGACATGGCTCGATCACGATTGTGCTTAAGGGATTCGAAATCTCCAACTGTAATTATGACACGTCGATTCAATTATCTGCGATTTGAGCGCAATGCTGCTATCTGCGATTTGAAAGCAATGCTGCGAAATGAATGACCGTAATGGGTTACGATTTGATGAATACAAATAGAGAATGGCAACGTGATTTTAAATAGGTAAACTGTAACACAATGAAATTTCTGCCGACAAGTGTTGGAATTTTATTGTAATTTTAACTCAAACAAATTTTTTTTAATGTTTTCTCTATATAATTCCATCTGTTGATGTTTTCTTCAAATTATGCTCTTTTTTTTACATATAATACTCACCTGTACATAGTAAATATTTATTTTAAAAAAAAAATTCAAAACAAAAGATTGAAAAATGAAATTGTTAAAAAAATCTTAAATTAAGATTTATATAAAAATAAAACTATTTAATTATGTAAAATTTGAGATCAAATGTTGTTTTTTTAAAAAGGTGGGAACAACTACCTTGAATGCCCAGGTTGAGTTATAATGACATGCTCCTACACGCATAGGAGCTGATTAAGTAGTTTAAGATAAATGGGGAATGTGAGAATTATGATAAGTTTAAGCATTTTTATTATTTTTCATGGGAACACTTAATAATTTGGAAGTTTCTATTTTTGTGGCAATTTGTTTGTTAAGTTTTTTGGAATGTATCAAGAAAATTGGAATGGTTAACTATAAAAATGTAGCATCATGTCTTGCTAAGGGTTTTTTTGGTTGTGCAACTACTTCTATTCTTAGAAATAATTACTCCACTATGGACCCACAAATAATTGCTAGAAAAACCTTAATCATGGATAAAATTACTCATGATGGGTTATTTTTTCCATCAAATTTGAAACTTATTGTCAACATATTGGTGGTACAAATATGTGATCATGGTATGTAGGGAAAAGTGGGGTCCACTGTCATGTCCCCATCCCTCCGACCGGCGAAGAGGACGCGACCCATGGCGTTAACCATCTGGGCTACCGACCTCATGAACATGTGAATTTATAAAATACTGAAATGCTGAATGCTAAAAACAGGATGCATTGAAATAGAACATGCACACATGAACATTTATCGTGCACAGATGCAAATATTTATCATACGCAGCGGAAACAACACACATTCATACAAGCATTCATTCAACATATTCATCATGATCATTACAAAAAAATATTGTTGCAGAAGTAAAATGAGCAAGATCACTTATCTTATGAAGAAGTTGTTCCGGAACTAGCTATGTCGCTGCAACGTTCCACCCAACCATAGGCCAGCGTGCTCCTTAATCTCTCAGCAGCACTGCCACCCCCAAGCTGGGCATGATTCTCCAAGGAATAAGGGAACAAGCAGGCTTACACATAGCCAAGGATACACAAAACACAGTCAAGCCAACAAATTTGGGTTTATCAGGCCATCCAGGAGTTGGGAAAGGCTAAATGCTAAGCTGCTGAGCTCATTGCAGAGATAGGAACACCTACACCAGAACTAGCCTGAATTCTAAGACACCCACACACATCCAACACAAGGAATCGGTCCCTTCTCTACTACACAGTCCCTCAGGCCCTTCATTCCCTTCCAATGCTATTCAGGGGTTGTGGAGAAGAAAGCCATCCCTCTAGCTCTGTCTGTGTGGTTTCCAGCCACCAAGTTTATCAAGTAAACCAAGCCCCCACCCCTGCTCCCAACACAATCCGAAGACCAACCATTGCACGCAGGCAATTAAACAACAATTATAACTTAACACGGGAAACGATTCCTGAGTCGTTCTTGGCCCTCTCGTGGCCAAAACGACTCCAAACAATCTACAGCAGCCCCAAGGCGTAACAGCAACACAATCACAGGGAAAATACTCCCAAGCAGATTATACAGTCCCAACAAAAACAGTGAGCACCGCTCACAACATGGGAAAGCAACAATCCCAAAGCGCAACAGCATGCACTACCAACAAACGTGGGGAAAACAACAACCGTTTTACACAGTTTCAGTCAAGGGGAAAAAAAAACTTACACAGACCCGCTGGGAAGGAATTTACAGTCTACCGACCTGTGCGTGAGTAACAGTAGTGCATCACCCACAATTCAGCCCACGAGGAAGGATACAGCCACATCATCCTCAGATCCCCAGAGGAAAAACTACGTGAGTAAAGCCGAGAAAGTCATGTGCGTGAGCGTGAGCAACTTCCGCTCCTGCGTGAGGGTGAACAACAAATCATGAGGCCTGCGTAGTGGAGGGTGCGTGAGTGTTTTAGCACAGTCGTGGAGAAGAGAGCAGTAGTGAATTCGCTGGAGATGATGGAAGTGGTTTCTTTTGCCATGGTGAAATCAACTACGGGTGGAGTGTGCGGATGGGTAAGGAATGACAGTCCTGCCACCCCACTCCCAAAAACAATAACTGCCTCAACCACCAGCAACAATTCTTAATGGAGGTGGTTGGGTAAGACAAGGGGAGATGACACATGGGTTTTTCCCTCATTGGCTAAGATTTGACAATTCCCCCCACACCCTTATCCTTGTGAAAATCATGCCCCTTCTCAATTTAGTTGCCACAAGCGTAGCTGGTCATGTTCATTTAATTAAATATGCATATTTACATGATACGAAAACTTAATATGCATGTCGCATGCCCTAATATACCATCGGTGACAATTTAAATCCGAAACATAGCATAACCAATCAATGGTGGGGCCTTGGCCTTTAGCTCCACACCATGATCGTTCACAATATATACATCTAATGCAACGAGGTCAAAACCGGGGTGTTACATCCACCTTGACATAAGGTGTACATATATTGTTTTTTCCTTGCATTTCATAGACCATTTTTTTAATACATTATTTGTGGTAACACAACTATTGTGATAATTCACAAAGTTTGATACCCTTGATAGACAATCAATAAATTATTCTCCTTTTTTTTATAGAGTTGTGATCTATTTTCATTGTAAAGGGATTATGTTCCATGGGCATTATTAGTGCTTTCCTAAAACCAGGTACTACTAGGTTGAGTTCTCTATTAACTTTCAATTAGTTTGCTTTGACTTTCTTTTTCAAATCTTAATGGGTATAGTATTTGAGGTCTTCTTCTTGAGTTGTGGGAGATTTATCACTACAACGTAATCTAATTAATCCATCAACCAAAATACATACTCACAACAAGGATCAATATTGAATCTCATCAATACATCATCGGAAATTTAAACGGGGTTGACAAGGGAGTTTTTGTGCAAACGACCAATATCGAAATCAAATAATACATAAACCAATAATTGGATAATATTTTAAGGTGATTGGTCAAAGTGTTATTAAGAAGGGGTATCATTTAATTTACCAACTAATCTATAATAATTCTTAGGCATGAATTATATATGAAATATACAAGCATAACCTAACTTTGCAAACATAGATCTTAATGTGAGGTGTTACAAAATTTTCTCTCGCAATCGTAGTTAACGAAATTTCTAACATAGGGAGTGGACAAGCATTAATGAGACGATTATTTGTAACATCCCCAAGTCAATCAAAAAAAATTCCTACCAAAAGACAACTTATATCTTGGATACAACCACACAACTATTGCTACTTTCAAAACATTCCTCTAGAGCTTAGTCTTGTTATCAAGATATACCTGCAACAATGTTAATTCTTCATGACACACATATTTATATACATCCATAATCTACGGCAATATCTTTTACGTGTTTTCATTTCTTTCTAACAATTCGTTAAATTTTCAACCTTTATTCGAAAGCTTTACCTAGTAGTTGTAACGTGATAGACCCGTATTTGCACTACAAATGCTAATCATAATGATAACCTAAACTTCGTGATCTAAACATTATACATGTGATGCATTCCAGTGTTAAACAAATATGTTTTCCTCTCGATAGAGGAATACTTATATTTAACCTTAGCCTATCATTCTGTAACATACCCAATTTTCTGTAAACACATTTCAACATATATTGACTTGAAACTTCTTACTAAAATATGGGTCTCTAAGTGATTAAAATTATTATTTCAATCATTGATCTTTATCCATAATGTATCTAACATCAATGGTGTCGACTTATAGATCTATCATCCCTTTAAGCAAAGATTCTTTGTTTAAGGGACTATCCATTATTTATTTTTAACCAATGAAACGTAAGAGGCACACTTTCATTGATATTAATAGCATATCTTTACAATCTTCAATCAACAATATATTAGTCACGTTGTTCACAACATATTAATGTAATTTCAATAAATTATTATTCATAACCTTAAAGCATTTCATCATTAAAGTTCCTTTAAAACAATTCTAGTGTGCAGAAAAAATAATGATGATAAAAATAACTTTCCTTGATTATCCTTTCAAAGTATTTAATCAATTGACAAGGTTGAAGAACAATATTATAAGTACCCAAAAAAATACAAAGAAAATAAAAAATTTAGGCACAAAAATAGAGGAGAGAGACACCAATGTACGTGGTTCACCCAATCCATGGGTTACGTTCACCAAACTCTCACATCATGTAATTATTTATCCAAATAGAAGGTTACAATATACAACAACTTTGTTGCAATACATTCTTTCTGTTGAGTCTCATAGGATCCCTCTCACAGAGTTTTTCTAAGATGTTCCCTACTACTACCAAGCTACGACTGAAGTTTTATATTATTTAACAAATTATTCCGGTATCATTACAAGATTACTATCAAGTTTAGCATCCCTACCTCCCTTAAGGACAATGCTAGCACATATAAACATAGTAAGTGAAATATCGAAGTAACATTATAGATCTACAAAATGCATTTGGAAGCTATGCAGTATGCTAACCTTTAGCACATAAGCAGTACCTAAAACACAGATATCCTTTACTAGATCAGTAATCATACCTAAAAATACAAACCTGGGTTTTCTATGCCCATACCCAATCATAATAGTCAAGTATAAATCTAAATCGCAGTTGTATGATTTTTCTAAAATTCAAAAAGCCAAGCATGGATACACTATACCCATACTCAAACAAAGTCGATCCAGTTCAAAGTTAAATCGCAGCTCGGGCATAAACTTCCAGAGCGAAATAAGAATGGAAAAACGGGGATCTTATGAGCTAGATCTGAACACTAAAGGAAACATTTCAATCGTATTTGAAGCTACTTAGGTAGAAAATTGGATAGTCACTTCGATCGGTACACACTGTACATAATTTTAAAAACACACATATATATATATCAGATCTAACAAAATCTTAAACAGTAAAAAGGTTATCGTTGTAAATATGAATTCTACCCTAGTTAGCATTCGTAGATGTAACAAATACATGGTTATTATATCATCCCCAAATCTTCCCTCAAATATATGATTATAGATTTTAAAAGAATAAAATGGTCAGTGTTTCCAGAAAACTCCTTAGATCTAAAAAGAAATACCTGATTATTGTTCGAGCTAAATTGCAGGAAAAATGATCACGATCTGTATTCAGATCGGATCTTCACTATACATCTAAGTAAAATGTAGGGAATGATGACAATATGTATTCAGATCGTATCTTCCAATAAATGACTATTATTTTTACAAAAACCACAGATCTAAAGCGAATACAAGAATATCGTTTTCAGCTAAAACAAAGGTAATGTTCACAATCTATATCTAGGTCGTATCTACAATATACATCTAAGAGAATGAAGGGTTTGTTCAAGATCTGTGTTCGGATCGGGTCTCCCAATAAATGGCTAAAATCCCATGCATACTCTCATGGTTTACTTGCTATAACCCGCTCGAATTCCATAGAAAATTGGGAAAGAAATGCATAAATACCTCCATGCAAAGTATATAAGTAACAATATATATAGATCCACCTAAAATAGAGGCATTGAACTAGGTATCGGTTTGGAACACTCCACGCAAAGTATAGACAGCGACCTCCATGCAGAGCAGAACAAAATGATCTATATAGATCCATGAAGCATATCATTGGGTATCAGTTTAGATTACTCCAGGCAGAGTATAGACGACGATCTCCTCGCAGAGTGTAGAATCAAAATTATCTATATGGATCCACCTAAAATTGAAGCATCTTACTAGGTATCTGATTAGAACACTCCACGCAGAGTATAGATGGTGACCTCCACGTAGAGTAGATCAAAATGATCTATATAGATACGTGAAGCAATCTCACTGGGTATCGATTTAGATTACTCCACATAGAGTATAGACAGTGATCTCCATGCATAGTATACAATCAGAATGATCTATACAGGTCTGCTTAAAATCGAAACATCTCAATGTTTATCAGAATAGTTCACTCCACGCAGAGTATAGGATAAAAATGATCTATACAGAGAGTGTGGATGGTTCTACCATAATGGTTGGGTGTTCCTAGAAAAAAACAAAAAAACCCTAGCTCCCCTCTGACTCTTTCTCGAGTTTCCTCTAAGATTCCCCATCTCCTTCCCTCAAAACGTAGAGATCATTCCCTTATAAAGGCAGAGATCCTCCTCTCCCACAACTTTCATTTCTCACGTTTTCCTCTTGTTATGGGAATAGCTGTCACGATTTCCTCCACAGAAATCGAACCCTTGTCTTACTCATTAAGGGATAGAGGAAAATCCCCATACCCTAAGTTGACTTTACACATCTCTTTAAATAATAATGTTATGCACAGACCTATTTATATTTCCGGGTTCCTATGATATAATCCATATACATACATATATATATATGGTTATATCTTTTTGTATGTTTTACATGGTATGTATTCCAATATCTTAGAGTATGGTTTGTATTTATACTTGTAATGTATTAAGCATGCTTCCTTGGTACTTGATTCCATATTGAGTATTAGGTACGACATCATTTTTCATTTTTCATAAAAATAGAAATCATAAAGATCCATTAATTAGTTAAACGAGTATACTAGCCTCGTCACGACTTATTTTATCTTGGTTGATAACTAGGAGCTTAAGTCATCTAGGGAGTTGCTAATATTCTGTTAGTTTCTGAGGCTCGACTATAATTTTTACCTTCCCCATTAGTGGAATTCGTCCACCATCATCGTTTTAGTCACACATGTTTTTCAATCCCCTTGTGTTGTTAATTTTTGTCTATAAATTTGTATGATGCTAGGGTTTATACTAACACCTCTTTTTACTTACTCTTTGTCATTTTCTAGTCGTGTACTGAGGGAGTTTTACACTATGGATTCCTAACCATTTGCTTTTGTCCCTAGTGGTTTCGTTGCCCATCTTTAAGCTGCGTTCATGTTTTATGTCTCCTAAGTCTACGACTTAGGGAATTAACTCATATAAAATTACAAGCTTATTTTTCTGGTGGGGCCTTGGCCCTCAACTCCTCACAAGAAAACAAGTACAATAGACATTCATAATTACAAAATATTTAGGGGTATGCAAGAGAGATATTACATCCTTTCCCCATTAAAAATAACATCGTCCTTGGTGTTCTTGTATTTCAACAAATTTCCTTCCTCTCTTGAGTCATTTTTCCTTCCTTCCTCTTTTGAGTTATGACCCCCTTATATCTTTCCTGATCCTTGCAAGACGTTGTTTGTTCAGGACCTGTAGTTTCCTATAACAAGATCAGGTCTTCCAAAAATTTATTTAGTAAAACATGTCAAAATTTTATAATTCAATTGAAACATAAACCATGGATCCTTCTTCAACACAACAATTGGAATTTATGGAACATGTTATAGTATTTATTTGTATTATAATACCTAATTATTCTTCCATAATGTAATTGATTTATAAGTAAAAACATAATTACTCATATTTTGGGAGGACATCCTTTATCTCTAACATTTGGATACTTAAATAGTCCTCAACCTGAGGTAAAACCTTCTTTCATTCACAAGTTAATATGATTTATTTCTTATATTTTTCAATTACAAACATTAAAATCCGTCACTCCTCTTCTTCTTTGAGGGAGTTTTGCCTACTCGGGTCTTTCTTGATAGTCTAATTACTTAGAAAATTAACAGTTTTTTTTTTCATTTGTTATATCATGGAGATGAAAATATCCCCTAACACTTTTGTTACTCATCAAACTATCCCCTAATTTCTTTTACAAATTCTCGTGTGGACTTACGGGCTATATTCGAGGTTACTCTCCTTTTTTATTGCTAACCAAAAGTTTTATCCTCAATGACATCAAACAACGTCCTATCTTCCAAATGTCAAACTTTTTCCTACGTCTTAATATTGATAGCATAAACTCTTTCACAATTTCCCTCAAGCCTCCTCACTTGAGTCCAGGAATTCCTTTTCCACCCAGCCTCTTGCTTGAGTCCAGGAATTCATTTTCCACCCAGCCTCTTGCTTGAGTCGAGGAAAAGAAAGGTAGAGTTAGATAATCAATTTTTCTTGCCACTTCATTTTCCTAACACAAATGTGCTCACATAGCAATCACTTACCTAAGACCATTGTGCTCCCACATCATATATTTTCCTTGTTCATATTTAATGTTAATTACAACTTTCGATTATTTGTGACACATAGACTTTGGTGCTTACACGATTTCACTGTCATTTCCCCATTCCGTGAATCAACTTCACAGTTAGTTGAAATCTAATAATATTTTATCAATAAACATTAATTTCATCTATTTAATCAATAGTAGTAAAGGTTTGTACCTCTACTATCATTCATGATTCTTAAAATCCTGTAACCATCCAAAATAACTCCTTACTCATTTTTTAGCGATTGAGCTCAACTTATTTATACAAGTGAATTTATAATCCATATTCGACGTTGATCGTGACAACGGTCATAATCATAGTAACACCCTATAATGTCAGTACACAAATAAAAAAATCCATAGTTAATCCTTCATTCATACAACCTCGAAAATCTGACAATTTATGATAAGATAGAAGTAAGACATCACTCATTCTTAACTTTATTATTTCAATTAGTAAATATTTTAACTAATAGTCAATTTTGATTAGTAGTGTTCCTGTCATAATACTGCAATGTTAGTACATAACATTATATGACGTTCTTTCACTTATCATCTTCAAACATTACTAACACTAAAAATCTTTCCTCATTATCTTTGGATAGTTATGAGTAGAGGGACATTCCAACTTTGCACAATATTAATGAGTGGCAAGCTAGAGACGTAGAAGTCTCAAGTTATAATCTTATTTTCCTATTTGTGTTTTAGAGGAGACAATATACTCTTTGATGGGACTCTTGTACTTTGAGTAAAAACCCCTTTTAACTAGGTGATGCAAGCCATGAATACACACATGTTAAATTTTTTATAAAAAACTAATGGATAATGTTCATTACATGTAACTATAGGTATAGAATACTATTTCTCTGAAATCAACTCACTCTTTTTACAAGAATTTCAACGTTGGTGCAACACACTTTATCCAACATGTTTTCAAAAGCCAAAATGTTTTAACATGATGGGATGTATTATGATTCATAGATCTCGTTACTTATATACAAATAATTCCTAAGGTGGAAATCACATAATCCTAACTCACCCTTTATAAAAGAATACATCCTGATAGTTTATGAAATTCTCCCAATCACCTAGATCCAGTATACAACACTTGCGTTATCACCCATTTCATGGAATACACCAATACCCTATGGGGTATTGTTTTTCTAGGATTCCCACTCTACTTCTACTTGTAGCAATTTAGGTTTGGCCTAAAGTGAGCTTTTAATTTAGACTTTCCTTTAAATTATAGTTTGTGTGTGAGAGTTTTCTTTAACCATACATTGAATGATTAGTTATGAACCAAATATTATGATAAGCCTAGCATTCTTATTCCTACAACCTTATTTATAAATGAAGGGTGTCTTTAAATTTTTCCTCGAGTAGTGATGATTTCTACACTTCCCAATACTTTAGGGTTTTGGGACTCTTTGCAATTATTTTACAACATCGACTACTCTTCATAAAGCATAGTAAACACCTAGCTTCCACTAGTTCCTATTTATATCTTTTACCATTTATTGCTAGCAACCCATGCATTTTCTTTCCTAAGTAACCCATGGCTCATTACCCATCTATTTGGTGTCCTATGTTTTAATTTTTTTTAGTAGGAGTCTAACAATACCATATATATATATATATATGTTGCGACACACAATTCTAAGAAAATGACTATACTTCTTCCTTAATGTATCAGGAATAAAATTTATAGTCCAACCTCCCATTTTGAATGTGTAAACATAAACATAACCTTTACAACAAGATGGAAGAATTACTCACAAACTTTTGTCATACATTTTCCATGATATTTCTTTATCCTCTTAGTTACCTCTTCCGCTCTTTGGAGGCCCACTCGGATAACTTATTTCCCTCGTCCATCATTCTCATGCATCCACAAACAAAACCATTTGATTGGTTATTTTTTACCATCTTCCTGATTTCTAATTCCATGTTGATCCCAAATAGGCCCGAGTGTTGTCACTTTGGCTCTGATACCATTTGTAACATCCACAAGTCAATAAAAAAAATTTCACCAAAATACAACTTATATCTTCGATACAACCAAACAACTATTGCTACTTTCAAAACAGGGTTGGTACAAGCTAATGCTGGTCACTTATGACGGTTTCGTTGCAATGGACTTCTGGAAAAATAGAAATATGAACGTCAAAAAGAAATACTAGAGGTACCTACACAACTTTTTGGAATATGGCGTAAGAATATGAAACATGGACAATCAGACTACCTTCCGGAATATATAACTTTTATTTCTGGAAACTAAGCATAAATCCCAAAAAATGAAGTTCTTCTAAGGTTGGTATGTTATTTTTTTCCCAAAAAATAATGAATATGTTTGCGTTGGTCCACTCGTTTCGTATGCAAATGGTGGAATTTTGTGAAAAAAATTATATAGAGTTGTAGATAACATGTGTGTATAGTGTAGTGCTATTTTTCCATATTTATTTATGATATATATTTTTTTTCAAATTAAGGAAGTCAGTGACACCCTAAAATGACAAGGTGGAGCATTGGTCGACCACATCTTGGTGTTAATGTAGTCAATGAATGATATTTTTTTTTAGGATGTAGGTCTTTGTGCCTTCTTGTGCGAGTTATTTTCCGTTTTCTAAATAGGTGAGCCAATCAAAAGTTATAGCCGAAGCAAATAGCCTACCTTTTTTGTTAGATTGACGTTAGTCCATTTAAAATTAAATAAAAAATATAAAAATATAGTAGATTTAAATAAAAATTACATATTCAGAATCTACAGAGAGAGCTACACAAGTGTGTGAATTTTCATTAGAAGCGGACAAGTGTGGCATATGCAAAATCATGCACGAAATAGGAGAAGTGATACAAAACATGTTTTATGTCATAAGACACTCCAAACCACTTGGTTTGGCAACCCGAACCTAAAACCAAAGAAACCAAGTCAACCACCACGTAGGTTGAAAAAAATGTGCCTACGGAAATTCTAAATTTAAATCACATGTGCACGTAGTTTAAAACACAATGTGCATGCACTAGAAGCGTGATCATGCTACTTTGTGCACACGCGTTAAAGATGTGTACTCCCATTTGTTAAGTAAAAACTTTATTTTGATTTTATTTTCAAGAATTTGCAATGGAATGATGATGATGAACAATGATGATGAGGAGGAGGAGGAGGATGACAATGATGATGATAAGGATGATGACTATGATGACTATGATGATGATGATGATGATGATGATGGCGATGACGATGATGATGAACAATGATGTTGATCATGGTGATGATGATGATGATGATGATGACGACAATGATGCTGATAAGGATGATGACTATGATGACTATGATTTAATGATGATGATAATGATGATGACGATGACGACGACAATGGTGATGATGACGGTGATGATGAGGAGGATGGTGATGATAATGATGATGATGATGATAGGTTAAGTTGAAACTTTTCTTTGATTTTATTTTATATCATTTTCAATGGAATGATGATGATGACCATGACGATGATGATGCTAAGGAGGATGATGACAATGATGATTAGGAGGATGATGAATATGATGATGATGATGAGGATGATGATGATAATTTTAGTTGAAACTTTGCTTTAATTTTATTTTCAAGCATTTGCAATGGAATGATGATGAGGAGGAGGAGGAGGATGACAATGATGATGACGATGATGATGACTATGATGATGATAATGAGGATGATGATGATGAACAATTATGGTGATGATGATGAGGAGGAGGATGAGGATCACGATGCTATGGCTATGATGGCGATGATTATGATGACGATGATTATGATGATGGTGAAGATGATGATTACGATAATGAGGATGATGATGATGATGACGACGATGAGGAGGAGTAGGAGGATGATGATGAACAATGATGGTGATGACGATGATGATGATCATTATGATGATGATGAGGATGATGATCACGATCACTATGACTATGATGATGATGACGTTGATTGTGATGATGATGATGATGACATTGATTGTGATGATGATGATGATGATGATGAGGATGATGATGACTATGATGATGAAAATGATGGTTATGATGATGATGATGATGATGATAAGGATGATTTCAATGATGATGATGAGGATGATGACTATGATGATGATGATGAGAATGAGGATGATGAAGAATGATGGTGATGATGATGATGAGGATGAGGATGACGATGATGATGATGATGAGGAACAATGATGATGATGATAGGTTTAGTAGAAAATTTGTTTTGATTTTATTTTCAAGCATTTGCAATGGAATGATGATGTTGAACAATGATGATGAGGAGGAGGAGGATGATGACAATGATGATGATGAGGATGATGACTATGATGATGAGGATGATGATGATGATGATGATGATGATGATGACAATGATGATGATGATGATGGCAATGATGATGATGGCGATGACGATGATGATGAACAATGATGGTGATGATGAAGAGGAAGAGGAGGACGATGATGATGATCAAGATGACTATGACTATGATGAAGATGATTATGATGATGATGATGATGATTACGATGATGATGATGACAATGATGATGATGATGATGAGGATGATGCTGACTATGACGATGAACAATGATAGTGACGATGATGATGATGATGACAATGACGACGACGACGATGATGATGATGATCACGAGTAGTATGACTATGACGACGATGATTATGATGATGATTACGATGATGCAGATGATGATGACTATGATGGTGATGATAATGATGATGACGACGATGACAATGATGATGATGAAGATGATGACTATGATGATGATGATGATGATGGTGATGAGGAGGAGGAGGAGGATGAGGAGAATGATGACTATGATGAGGATGATGACAATGATGATGAATAATGATGGTGATGATGATGATGATGAGGATGAGGATGAGGATGAGGATGAAGATGATGATGATAGGTTTAGTTGAAACTTGGATTTGATTTTATTTTAAAGCATTTTCAAAGGAATGATGATGATGCCCATGACGATGATGATGAACAATGATGATGACGACGATGATGATGATGAGGATGCGGATGAGGATGATGATGATGACTATGATGAGGAGGAGGAGGATGAGGATGAGGATGAGGATGGCGACGACGACGATGAAAATGATGATGAACAATGATGATGATGATGATTATGATGATTTTGAGGAACAATGATAATGATGATGATAGGTTTAGTTGAAAATTTGCTTTGATTTTATTTGCAAGCATTTTCAATTAAATGATGATGATGACCATGACTATGATGATGATGATAAGGATGAGGACAATGATAATGATGATGTCTATGATGATGATGATGATGATGAGGATGAGGATGAGGATGATGAAAGATGATGATGATGATGACGATGAAAAATGATGGTGATGATGATGATGACGACGATGATGAGGATGTAGACTATGATGATGAGGATGACTATGATGACGATGATTATGATGATGATGATTATGATGGTGATGATGGTCAGTGTTGGAGGCCTCCCTTACCCTCCACTAGAAATAGGAAAGGAGCCTAAGACCTCATAATGGCACCCATGGGACTATGAAGAAAGTAGTAGTGAAGACTATATTGTAAAAATACTTGAACATGTGTGGATAGGAAGTCGTTGTTGAAGAAAATTAGGCATTAAATGAGATAAACATTAGTGAGTAAATGCTCTAAATGTTAGGAAAAAGCACGCTCCTGCTTAATTGTGTGTGCGCATAAATGCACCTACACAGTCATATTCACATGTGCGCGCACCGGTTACTAGTTAAAAAAAGTATATATCTGGATTCCTGGGATTGATACCAATTTTCACGGGTTTTCTATAGTTGTTCGCGTATTTTGTGCTCCTGAACTCTGCAAATTTACTCACACTCCATCACCACTCTTTGGTCTATTGGATAGAAGTTCACTCTTGGAATATAACAAACATATTCTGTGGTCTTGCAATTTAGTGGAAAGATTCAAACTAAAAGTTTTCATTGCAAGAAGAGATCGTTTTGAATAGGTATCATGAATTGTAAATAAATGTTTTAATTCACAAGCATTCAGATCATTTCATTGATTTATGTTTTATGATATCCCTACAACAATATCTCTCTCATAGACAACATTTAATTTCACATGAATAAATCCCAACTTCACATCTAAACAAGTCTCATATTCTCCATACAAGATGAGGTATGGAATGTTAACTAATTTACATTTGCACATGAATATATTTTGATTTCACACAATGATAGCATAGATGAAGTTATCTCTTGAGACTCTTCAATTTGAAAAAGAACCTTTGAATTAATCATGGGAGAGGGTCCATATTGAATAGTTCACCAAGTTGTCCATATTTTGTATACAAGATGAAGTATGCAATGTAGAACAATAATCATTTGCACATGAATATATTTTGATTTCCGACAAGGATGGCGTAGATGAGGTTCTCTATTGAGACTCTTCAATTTGTATAAAAACCTTGGAAGTAATCATGGGAGAGGGTCCATATTGAACAGTTCACCAACTTGTCCATGCTCTCCTCTTCATGCTAGATTTATAATAACATGCATTTGAGCTTGACAGGGATGCCTCTACCTCAATGATTTCTCCTTTTTTCAAGGGATTTGGATCCTCCTCATTGTGTAATTAGTCAAATTGTTCTCTTAATAGTTAACTTGTAACTTAATGAGTGTAATTTATTCAATTTATTCCCAACTTGACATCCAAACACCAAATTGTGTCTTCCCTCACAACTAATATGGCATATTACATGTAATGCCATCTCGTCCGAAGGTGTTGGAAATGAAGAATATTTCACTCATCTAATTTGACTTCCAATACTTTTTGAACACAAAGGAAGTCATAATCCTATAGTTGTAGCACCTGCAAACTTGAATCTCTTTACTTGACTTAAATAGTGTATAGAAATGAAAATTTGGTTTCAAACATAAAGAGAAACCTTTAATCAACATTTATGTATCAATGCCAATAATTACCATACTAACGTATCTGTAATTTAGTTAATTATGTTCGAAAGCGTCATGTTTTTTGTATAATGGAACTAATACCTTATTTTTTACTTCTTATGTAGGGGTAGACCTCATAGTTTTGATAAAGAAAGTTTTGGAGATGGGAAACTCACGTAACATAGTAAGAAAAACTAGAAGGAATATGCCCATTGAAAAGGAAAATGAGGTAAGAGAAAAGGTCCAGTTTGCAATGGAGAGAGTGAGACATGGTCTAGACATTTCCACTTATACTATGGCTGATCCTATCAGAGTTGATGACATAATAACCTCTACTTCATAACCGCGGGTGAACCGGTTGCATCCAACAAACCCAACTCAAGTTCCAACATCAACAAAGTCTCCAACCAACAATCCATCAATGAGCCATGTTGAAGCTCTGGAATACATAGGTATATTGAGAGACGGTGAGTATGAAGCGTTGGACCTAGGAGCAATGATTAATTTGCAATCTCTCCAAGAATACCACAACCATGTCGAGCACACTCCTAATATGGACCGACATGTGAATGAAGCACCAAAAGAAAGAATCCCTAGGATCCGTAGCTCATGTCCACCTTCCCTACCTCGAATGTCTACTGCAAGAAAAAGGACTCCTAGATGTATCCATGTGGATGAAAGTTTTATGTCATGCCTTGAAGGTAAGTTTCCCAAACGCACTATCGATTGGCAATGTAGAAAATTAATGAAAAAATATTTTGAATCCAAAGGCGATGCAGGTAAATGTCAATTATTACTATGTTTTCTAAAGTCAAATTGTTTAGTTGTTGTTAGGAGAATTATGGGCATAAATATGGTTAGAAGTTTAGAGGCTAACAATCATATTGTTAGAAATCTCCAATATTGTTTTAATGTGATTAGGAAGACGTCATGTACTAAATATCTTTGTGCGGCTTGTCAAGTTTTATCAGAATCAGTTGTAAGAAATTCCACACGGTAACATCACCTCCTTTCAGACACTTTTCAGATACTTAAATTAAATAGAAAAATTGTTTAGAAGTACTTTTTTATAAGAAAATCTGTAGCCTCCAGGTGGAAAATATTGTTGGGCTTTTGTCGTAGGTTTCCTCGTCGAGATATGAAGCTAATTGATTATGTTAAGGACTTAGTACAAAATTTCTGGCATGATCATACCAGACCTTCATCTAATCACAGAGATGTTCTAAAGATGAGAAAATGTTCTACTGAACGTGAACCCCATGTCAAACACTTGCTTGACACAACACAAACTGAACTCTATGAGATATTCAGGAATGAGTACACACAATTGAACCTAGGCCAAAGGTCCTTCGAGAAATGTAAACCATGGTACGTTCGTATATGCATTGATCAAAACACATGTTGTTGTAGATACCATGTAGAATATGAATATTTTTATGACACATTAACATATATTTTTTGATTTGTATACTAACCTTGAGCAGGGATGCAATGAATCCGTAATACCACCGAAAGCATCAATAGATTTTATCGTCAGCATCATGTGTCCAAGGCATGAGGGAAAAAAGTTACTATGGAAAATCATGTCTATATGGGAATTGTTCTAGGTGAAATGGGTTTTCTCTTTTGAACCGTTGCATTAATGGAAGCGATGAGCATCAATTTGGAAATATGAGCATGGAGATGCAGAGCTTCAAGTATGTAACCTGTCAATCAGATAGTGTGAAGGAAAGTAAAAATATTGCATTGGTAAAGTCACAGGTACAAATGATTATTGCATGTTTTTGCTCTTACATGTTCAGTTTCTACATATATCCATTCTTTAAAGGTCACATTCTAATATGACCGTTATTTTCATAGAAACAGGTAGGAGTATGTGATTTTTTTATGGATTTCTACAAGTAAACCGAGTAGTATGTTCAACATGTGCATGTAGTGCAATGTCAGGATGAGCAGTATAGAAAATACAAGGACAACTTTCCCATTAGGACCATATTGTCAATTGCAGATTTTGCAGAAAACTACACCCTTTAGCCACAAAATGAAATTCAGATTCAATACTACAATTCTGACCAATTCAACATCATGGTACATATTACATAAAGGCATGGCCCTGGGAGCAGTATTAACAACAGGATAATACAGAAGGAGACAAACTTTTACATAAATGATGAGAGATGCCATGATCTACATTATGTGCAACATTGTTTTCAAATTTTCTATGATTATCTAAAGGAGGGAGATATACAAATGGATTGTCATTGGCTATGGTCAGATGGTTATGCAGGTGAGTTCAAAAATGTCAGAGTCTTCCAATGGATGAGTATGTTACATAAGACTTATAATGTGTCGCATATATGGAACTAATTTGAGACCAACCACAGCAAAGGTGAGCATGATGGGGTTAGTGCCTGCATCAAGACCGCACTACGAAGGGAGGACATGAGGTTTACCAGAAACCCCCATATCAAATATGCAGAATCCATAGTTCAATGGTGCTCTGCAATAATGTCAGACCAGACTAAAGTGCAACATACATCAACAGGGGTAGGAAGGCCAATCATGAATTTTTTGCATGTGGTTGACATAGATCAATCACGTTCCTATAGTTGCGGCACATTACACAAAACACATGGATTTCATTTTGCTTGAAGCTCAAACAACACCCTATTTGAAATATGGAGACGAAAACTTGCTTTCTTTTGCAACCCTTGTAGTAGTGGTGAATGAGATCAATGCGAATGCATGGGTTTGGTTGATGATTGGGATTATGTGTCACTTGCAGTAAACCCGCATGTATTCACTGAAACAACCCACTTAGAGGAGGGTCAACCAACGATTTCGACATACTATGACCATATCTCATATCTTGAACAACTAGGATACATATATGTAGTTGTTTCCCCAAAATACAATGAATGGGGAACGTATTATTGGTTGGCATGATGCATTCGAGGTAATAAAATCCTTAACAGATCATTGATTCATTATTAAGGAAATGAAATTCATATTGGCTCAATGGTGGTTAAGGGTGAATATCTTACACTAGATGAGAAATCAAGAAGAACTAGTGGGAATGCATTCATGGATTACAGACCAGGTTCTATGGTTTATCACCTCACAAACTTGATTGTTGGCATGAACATCCATCTACAGACAATGTCAACCAAGAACTCAACCAAGGTACGTTACTTCTTTTCTCATTCAGAGAAGGAGAGATTGATGGAGGAAATTAGCAACAAAGAGGATCCAAATGGCTATATTGAATGAGATTAGGTAATCGCACTTACACTCCACTTGGGAGAAACCCTAGTTTTAAAAATATGTCCTAGAGGCATCCCAGGTCATGCGGTGTCACATACCCCAATTTTGTAAAATAATGTTAATTGTTTTAATTATATTCCCGAGACATTATGTTAAATTTAATATAAAGTAGGAACTGATGACTCAGCAGAGTCAAAAGAAGTGGAATGTAATTCTGAATATTTTATTATTAATAAATAAAAAGTGGAGACAATAGCATTGGGAGAGCTGTTAATAAGAGTTTACTTGTCAAACTGGTGGATGGAACTAGGTGGAGGGAAAAAGACAAGTGGCCGCATCCTCAAACACTTCCTAAGTTGCAGGTGGCAACTTCCCTATATTTGGGGTCATGATCCCCCAAGAAAGTGGGATCAGAGCAGGTGTCTCATTAAATGAAAACTAACCCAAAAAGACCTAGGCAATCTTTTAAAAGCACCCAATCAATAGAGCTGAGGCTGCTAAGATATTTTCGAGAGAGAATTCATTCAGGTGAATGATATTCAGGAAATTCATTGAGGAAAGGGGGGAAAATTGTAAGGAAGTTGTTCTGAGAGGAATGTTGCAGTAACGTGGTTTATTACAGCGTGTTAGTTGGGAGAACTTACTAATAAAGTTATGGATTAATACTGAGTTTGAAGATTGGTATCTGACTATTGCTGCACATAGTTCCAGCCATGGAGACCAGAGCAAGCTCGGGGTTCCTAAGGAGTCGTTGTTTGAGCGCTCTCCAGGAGTTGGTAGGGAGGAACGGCCTCTCATTGATTTTGTTGTCCAAATTCAATAGGTTCTATCACTTAACTATCTGTGTTTTAATAAACTGTGAATTTAAAATAAAATAAATTTTTTTAACCTAGCAAACCCTAGCCTCCGCAGCTGACCTTAAACCTCTTCTACCTGGTTTTGGTATTTATCATTTATTCTCACTCTCTTCACATTCGACTGTGTCCTGAAGATGGATCCTGATATGGATCCGAAACATCGACTCGGTCATTTCGATACTGTGGTTTCTCCGACAGCAACATCAACAAACTGTGAGTGGTTGAATGTTATGTTTGTAGTTTATGATAAAAATATTTACTTGGTTTAGTGATGTAAATGTTTTTAGTCTATCAGTAATAGAATCTTTTGATGAAAAATAAGGATCCACTATGTTTTTCCTCATCTTGGTTTTTACCAGACCATACTCCAGCATAGGGGTAAAATTATAAGAAAGATGGTATGATGATAATGTGGAGTAATAGACTGTTTCTTTATTTATTTCAGAAAAGATATTTCACTAATACTTGTATGAGTTTATAGATAAAACTCTTTCCTTGTACAATATTTACTTTCAGTAGTTTTATTATTGAAACAAATAGAAGAATATAATAGTCACACTAGAGTAAGGTTAAACTAGTCTATTCTACTGTTTAAACCTTACAATTTCTTCCTTCTAGTTTAAAATAATTTAACTGGTTATGTCCAAGTAACAATATTGAAAGTAGAAGTAATTAAATGTGAATTTAATTCTATAATCAAAGCAAACTGGTTTAGATTTTATGTATTGTAGTAATGTAATCATTTTCATTATTTCCTTACTTCTTATTAGATTAATCTCTAACATTATCTAGAACTATTAACCTAATTTTTTTATAAATTATAAATGCATGCTACTATATATAATTATACGAGATAGATCCTAAGTAGTGTTATTTGATTTTTATTTACATATGTAAATATCCTAACTGAACAGGCAAACTAAATATTAACAGAACTCTATAAAGTAATTGCATAACAGTACCGGAAATAAACAACAGAATACTATCTTTTTATGTGTTGTAAAATAAACAAGGGATAAACATATGGAGATTCTAATACTCTCAATAAAGATAAGATCGTTATATTATAATAATAAGTATTATCGTTATTTTATAATAATAATCTACTTTTTATGTTATGCAATATAGAAATATTATTATTTTAAACTTAAGGTAATGTCCTTATTGTTTTAATTACAACCCTGAGCTAAATATACTTTCTGTACTACAAGGTAACTTGACAATACCTATGAACATCGTTAAAATAAATTAAAATAAAATATAGAGACCCTATATAACTGAAAGGTATAAACCCAACTTAACACTTAATAATTTATACATAACAAGTAAGTCAATGTATAACCCAGGTACAGAAATCCTGATAATAGCTTTATAAAAGAAAGTACCTATAGAAAAACAATTAAGTACATAATCAGTAGTAAGTAAATAGCAAAATGTCAGAATGCTCGACTATCGAGCTTAACCATTATTGTAATACTTAATTAATAACCCCATAGTTACAAAAAGAGCTTTACAATTTAACAAAGAATTTTAGAAGAAGAGGCTGTACTTATTCTCTTAGTGTCAAATTAGGGTTTAACCCTATAACTCTAATTTATGCAAGTAAAACAAACAACTGTGAAGTCAAGACAATACTTTACTTACAGCCGTATTATAATCAATGAAATAAGGCTTTCATAAGCCTATTTCTTAGTTATTTTTTTTACACAGTAAAAAGTAAATGTGGTAATACAAACCAAGATTTACGGCAAAGAAAAACAGTATAATATTTTATATTATAGACTTAGGGTGTAAACCCTAGACATTCAAAAATTACAGTAAAGATAATAAGTCGAGGTCGTAACCTTTTTCACAGTCAGGCTGATAGCCTATCTTTTTACACAGCACTTAATCACAAAAGGAAAAAAAATATATACAACCTCGGCCTCAACCGGAACACCCTCACACAGTGTAGGGGTTTCTTCTACTAAATCCAAGTAACCAATAGTATAACAAGATAAAATTGAAGCTATAAGGGTTTAGGCTTCTTTATGCCAACCCTCAAAATTTCCAAAGTAACCCCACAAGGAGAAAGAGCCATGGTGTAACCAGGCTTACCAGGACTTGTAGCTGCTGTCCAAACCTTTATACCAAAGGCCGCGCAAGAAGGAGAGAAAAGACCTATAATTATAAAGGGAAACCTTATTATTAGAACTCTGTAACCTGAATAATGAGATTAAGGTTAAGAATGAACAATAATATCAAATAAAGAAGTACATTATTCATACCTGTTCTTTTAAAGAAGTCACGACCACCAATAAAAGCATTACGACCATCAGAGCAAGGAGGTAACCCTACTGCAAGGAGGGAAAAGAAGAGTAACGCATAGCCATGCTCAAATTGCAAATACAACAGGATAAACCTTTGAACCTCATGGAGGAAGGTGATTATCACAGACAAGGGTTCGGTTCATTCTAGTATGGCAGAAGAAAACATGAGGGAAGAACGGCCAACTGAATATCGACAGCAATGTATGGAATGACACTACTAGGAGGTAGAGGACGAGCCACAATAAAAGGAAACGTTGGAAGATACCGTTGCAGAGGGGAGGAAATGGAAGGATACACCAGCACCATCACGGAATGACAAAATCCGAAGGAGAAGGAGGTAATGTAAGTTAGGGTTTGTCAAACCGCTCTTATAACAACGCAGCACATGGCTGTGGTAATGCCACGATAGCTAGTAAATATTTCAATGATCAGTGGGGTTTGGTGTATAGTTATAACCAACATCTTGATGGAAGAATGATTCCCAATAATTCTTTTTAATCAGAGGTTATCCATAGTCCTCGTGCGAGATCCATCAAACCCTTACGCTGCATGCAAATGATAAAGTGTTCATTATTATCAACCTTAGATTGGTAATTATCGAAATCATAATAAACCTTATGATGACTCTTCAACATATAAATTTTGGTGTTTTGAAAAGTATTTCTTAATATGGAACCTTAACCATTGTTTATCCTAGCACATATATGTATGGAGGATTTTATTGTTGGTTAATGTGATTTAAGAGCAAGGGAAATAATAGTTTACCATGGTATAGCATGTTTATAAATCGATTTTCTATATTATCTATTGCCCTAGTTCATAAATGAAGGTAAAAGGGATAATAGTATAAAGACTATAGAATTATAATAATTCAAGTCAAGTGATCAATTGATCATAATTATGGTTTTACTCATGACCTTATAATCATCCCTTGCATTTAATATAACAACTTTATCACTAGTGTAAAAATCATTTTTTGGAACAAATAGTCTTTTTGTCTAAATTCAAGCTCAAGGTTATGAAAGGTATTATAGAGTCATTAAATGATTTTTTTTAGCTTTTATAAGATAACTTCCTTTGCTTGATAGTATAATGTAGAAGCTAATAAAGGAGGATATTAAAGTCCTTTTACTCATAAATACTTAAATGATTTATTTAGAGTGATAAAAATAGATCATGTAGTACAAAGTTACAAAAAGAAAAGAGAGTAGTAATTACTATGTGGTAACAGTGCTTGCTTAAGGTAATATCCTTAATAAGAAGTTAGGACTTGGCAAAGACGAGCCACACCTTCACATTAATACATAAAACCCCTTATCAGTTTTCATTTGACTATGTAATGTGTTTGTTTACAAATGGATTCATACTATAGATTTCATAACTCTGCTACTCTTACTTCATTATGAAGAGTCAGTAAGATACTTTTTATACATTACAACTGTAATAGAAATGGAGAAGTTCCATAATCAACAAGAGCATAATTTACTTCTGCTAGAAAAGAGCCAGCTTGAATATACCTTAACAAGCATTGGAATGGTTTAACTCTTGCTTTCTTACTGAGCTTTTTCTCTTACGACAAACTTGTATTAAATACTTTAGAATTTCAAAAAGCAGCACCACAATATCTTACCTGTAGTCTGTAAGAACAAGTAAACTCTCTGGATTAGCTCGAAAGCTAAGTAAGCCTAGTTTTGCATGATAGTTTCACCTTATGGTGGTAAAGAGGGACAAAGTCAGAAAACTGAAAGAACCGTTCTATCACTAAACATAACCAACAGATGAATTCAAATAACAAGCTGGTAACATATAACTAATTAAATGATTAGTTAAATTGCATTTATGTTAATGTTATGCAAATTTTAAAAATTTTAAATTTTTCAGAAAATTGGGGTTTTGACATGTGGTATCAGAGCATGGTTCAAATACTATACCTGAATGTAGCCCAACTAGTTTCCGTAGAACAATAAAAAGAGAATATACTAACCTATATTTTGTTTGATGTAAAGAACAGAAAATTCTTTCTTTTTCTGAATTTAACAGGCAGAGATGGAGAAGCTAGGAGAATATGCTCAGGAGGGGTCTCCAAACACAGAGGCAAGACAATTGTCCATAGAACCTATGTTAGAAGAGGTAACTGCTCACTCCTCAGAGCTGATGCAGACTATAAAGGATTTGAAGACTGAAATGGAGTCAATCAAGAAGGACAATGAGAGGATATTGAAGACTCAGGAAGCATTGAACCAAATTTTGATGGAAAAATTCCAGACTGAAGGGAGGAGGAAAAGATTTGAATCTGAGGAAGCTATCCATCAGAAAGTATCTAAAAGGATGAAGCTAGCTAAAGCTGAAAGTAGTTCATCATCTAAAGGGTTCAAGGAACAAAAAAGTTATTACACTACTAGTGACAGTAGTGAGGCTGAGTTGTATGACAAAAAGAAGAAGTATAGACCATATGAAGAGATTGTTGGGGAGTTTAAAAAAATAAAGCCTCCAACTTTCAACGGAGAGACCGAAAAAGGGGAAGAAGCAGAGTCCTGGTTATCCGGGATGAGGAAGTATTTTCAAATATACAACTATTCAAATCAGCTGAAGGCAAGAATGGCAATCTATAATCTCTCTGGAAAAGCAGACATATGGTGGCAAGATCTGAAAAGAGTCAAGGGTATCAAGGAAAAAGAAGTTAATTGGAGTACCTTTAAAAGGTACTTCAAGAATAAATTTATGTCCAAAGAATATTATGAAGAAAGAGCTAAATAATTTTACGAATTGAAGTTAGGTTCCATGACTATGAAGGATTTAAACAGTAAATTCTTAAGCTTGCTGAGGTATGTGCCTTACTTAGTAGACGAGAAACCCAAATTACAGTGGTTTCTCAGTTGTCTACCATACCACATTAAGGATAGAATCGAGTATGATAACCCGAAGACTCTGGAAGAAGCCATGAGGAAGGCAAATTTCTGTTTTGAGCAGAACAAGAAGAAAGAAGGTATAGCCAACTGGAAGGCTAAAAAGAACAATAATCATCCTGAGTTTAAGAATAAATAATTTGTACCCCAGAAGAATTTCAAGAATAATAAGAACAGAAATTATTCTAATAGTAAGAACTTCCAGGGAAATAGAAATGGTGCTTCTAATAATTCTAATAATTCCAGTAACTTTAAAGGAAAGGAAGCTGCAAACAATCATGGAAATTTCACTAAGAATTTTGAACGAAAGGAGCCTGTTAAGTGTTGGGAATGTAATGGCCCGCACTATGCCTCAGTCTCCCCAAATCGGAAAAAGTAAAACAACAATATTCACACTGTGCAGGATGAAATGACTGTTGGAGAACTTGCAAGGACTATGCCTAGAATAAATGCAGCATTGGAGAACCGCCAAGATGATTATCAGACTTCCATGGTGGAAGTAGAAGGTATGGTTAAACAAACCCCAGTAACCGTTTTAATTGATCCAGGGGCTAGCCTTAGCTATATTGCACCTCAGATAGTGGAAAAGTGTAAATTGTCGGTTGAAAAGTTTGATAGTTCCTGGTTAGTTCAATTAGCCAGAGGGGCAAAAAGGAAAGTAACCTGTTATGTGAAAGAATGTGCTTTACTTATGGATGATTTTAAAACTACAGTTAAGCTTAATGTTTTGCCACTTGGCTCGTATGATTTATTGATTGGTATGGATTGGTTAGAGCAGCACAAGGTAGTTTTAAACTGTTACGAAAAAACCTTTACGTGCGTAAATAGTAATGAACAACCAGTAATGGTTAAAGGTATTTCTAGGAGAACTATAATCAGGCAGATTTCTGCTTTACAACTTAAAAGAGCAGTCAAGAAAGGGTGTAAATCCTATGCTATAACCATTACAGATGAGGCAAGTAGGTCTGAAAAAGATAAGTTAAAAATAGAAGACATTCCTATTTTAAATGAATTTACTGATGTCTTTCCAGAGGAAATTCTAGGATTACCTCCTAGGAGGGAACTGAATTTCACTATCGAATTGGTGCCAAGTGCGGTACCTAGCTCGAAAGCTCTGTATCGTATGAATATTTTAGAACTTAATGAGCTGAAATCATAGTTAAAAGAATTAATATATAAGAAGTACATTCGACCTAGTGTGTCCCCTTGGGGAGCACCGGTCATCTTTGTCAAAAAGAAAGACGGAACTATGCGACTATGCATAGATTACCACCAACTAAATAAACTGACTATTAAAAATAGATATCCATTTCCCTGCATAGATAATTTGTTTGAACAGCTACGTGGAGCTACGGTGTTCTCCAAGATAGACCTGAGATTAGGATATCATCAGGTAAGAATTAAAGATGAGGACATCTTCAATACCACCTTCAGAACAAGGTATGGACATTACGAATTTGTCGTAATGCCATTTGGGCTTACCAACGCCCCAGCTTTCTTTATGTGCCTAATGAATAATATAATGAATAAATACTTAGATAAATTTGTTGTCATGTTTATCGATGACATCTTAATTTATTCTAAAAATGAAGCGGAACATAAGGAACACTTATGGATAGTTTTACAAGAGCTGCAAGAGCAACAGCTCTTTGCAAAGTTTAGCAAGTGTGATTTCTTTAAGGATGAAATCTAGTACTTAGTTCACGTAGTGACTAAAGAAGGGATTTCAGTCGATCCCGAAAAGATTTGGGAAATTGAAGATTGGCCGGTTCCAAAAGACGTAATAGACGTTAGGTCATTCATGGGAATTACCGGTTATTACCGGAGATTTATTGAAGGCTTTTCAAAAATAGCTAATTCGATCACTTCTTTGCAAAAGAAAGGCAAGAAATTCGATTGGAACTTAAAGTGTGAAGAAATTTTTAAGAAATTAAAAACCTTATTAACAAGTGTGCCTATTCTAATAATAGCAGATCCTAATAAGGATTTCGTGGTATGCACAGATGCCTATAATGATGGTTTAGGCAGGGTGCTGAATCAAGACGGGCATGTCATTGCCTATGAGTCCAGGAAGTTTAAGATCCATGAAAAGAATTATGCAACTTATGATTTAGAACTTGCTGCTATTATACATGCCTTAAAAATGTGGCAACACCACTTAATAGGAAGAAAGTTTATTTTAATGACTCATAATAAAGGTCTGAAATACCTTTTAGATCAGCCCAACTTAAATGCAAGACAATCAAGGTGGTTATCCTTTTTGAGTGAATATGATTTTGAAATCCAACACATAAAAGGAAAAAAAATAAGGTGGCTGATGCTTTAAGCAGAAATGCAAAGCTAAACTTTATAGCAGCAATAAGCACTTATGCTTCTGATTTAGATGAACAGCTTACAGAAGGGGTAAAACAGGATGAAATTTATCAAAAATTACAAGTTACAGCTAAGGAAGAACTTGTAGAAAGTTTAGTTAAAGGTTATAGTCTAAATAAAGATGGATTTTTATTGTTTAAAGACAAACTATATGTGCCTAATGTGCCTAATGTGCCTAAGGTTAAGTTGTTGATTTTGGACGAAGTTCATAAAACACCTTACTCAGGACATCCAGGTTACCAAAAGACTGTAACAATGCTAAGAAAAGAATATTTTTGTCCTAATATGAAATCTGAAGCCACTGAATACATAGCTAGATGTTTGGACTGTCAACAAGTGAAAACAGAACACCAACATCCAGCTGGTTTACTGCAACCATTGCCTATTCCTAGTTGGAAATGGGAGATAATCAGCTTAGATTTTATTACTGGATTGCCCAGAAATCAGAATCAAAATGACTCAATTATGGTGGTGGTAGATAAATTAAGTAAAGCAAGATATTTACTTCCTGTTAAAACTACTTACAAGGCTGCAAACATAGCTAACATATTCTTAAAGCAGATTTTTCGGCTACATGGTGTACCGAAGGTTATCATTTTAGACAGGGATCCTAAATTCACAGGGAATTTATGGAAATCCTTGTTTAAGGGATTAAATACAACACTGAATTTCAGCACCTCCTTCCATCCTCAAACAGATGGACAGACAGAAAGAGTAAATCAAGTGCTGGAATATTTGTTAAGGATGTATGTTAAAGATCAGCTAGGTAAGTGGGAAGACTACTTGCATTTAGTAGAGTTTGCATACAATAACAACTATCAGTCATCAGCTAAGTTCAGTCCATTTTAAATTATGTATGGGTTTAAATGCAACACTCCTATCTCTTGGAATAATCTAGTATATAGATTAGTGTTAGGACTATAATTATTGAAGGAAATGGAACAGATTGTGAAACAAGTGTAGGAAAATTTGAAGGTGGCACAGGATCGGCAAAAGAGCCAAGCATATTTAAAAAGAACTCCCAAAGAGTTCAAGGTAGGTGAGCACATGTTTATAAAGGTAATACCAAAGAAAATATCTCTAAGACTGGGGAGTTATGCAAAGCTATCACCACGTTACTGTGGTTCGTTTGAAATTTTATCCAGAATTGGTCAAGTTGCATATCAGCTAGAGTTACCACCTAACTTAAAAGTGCATAATGTTTTTCATATTTCTGTTCTGAAAAAGTATGTTCATGATGCTACTCATGTGATTGATTGGAATGTTGTACAGGTGGAACCAGAAGGAGAATTTCTGGTGGAACCGGACTGTATCCTCCGGAGGAGGGAAATTACTCTGCGGAACCGCACCATTGGACAGGTGAAGGTGTAATGGAAGCACCTTAGTCCTGAAGAGGCTACCTAGAAACTGGAAAGTAAGATGCGGGAAGCATACCCAAATCCATTCCAGGAGGTTGCAGAGGATGAAGAATAAGTAACATCGAGGACGATGTTACATTTTAAGGGGGTGTGTATGTCACATACCCCAATTTTGTAAAATAATGTTAATTGTATTGATTATATTCCTGAGACATTATGTTAAATTTAATATAAAGTAACTGATGACTCAGTAGAGTCAAAAGAAGTGGAATGTAATTCTGAATATTTTATTATTAACAAATAAAAAGTGGAGACAACAGTATTGGGAGAGTTGTTAATAAGAGGTTACTAGTCAAACTGGTGGATGGAACTAGGTGGAGGGAAAAAGCCAAGTGGTAGAATCATCAAACACTTCCTAAGTTGTAGGTGGCAACTTCCCTATATTTGGGGTCATGATCCCCCAAGAAAGTGGGATCAGAGCAGGTGGCTCATTAAATGACAACTAACCCAAAAAGACCTAGGCAATCTTTTAAAAGTACCCAATCAATAGAGCTGAGGCTGCTCAGATATTTTCCAGAGATAATTCATTCAGGTGAATAATATTCAGGAAATTCATTGAGGAAAGGGGGAAAAATAGTAAGGAAGTTGTTCTGAGAGGAATGCTGCAGTAACTTAGTTTATTACAGCCTGTTAGCTAGGAGAACTTACTGATAAAGTTCTGGATTAATACTGAGTTTGAAGACCGGTATCTGACTATTGCTGCACCTAGTTCCAGCCAGGGAGACAAGAGAAAGATCGGGGGTCCTGAGGAGTCACTGTTTGAGCGCTCTCCAGGAGTTGGTAGGGAGGAATGGCCTCTCATTGCTGTTGTTGTCCAAGTTCAACAGGTTCTATCACGTAACTGTCTGTGTTTTAATAAACTGTGAATGGTTGAATGTTATGTTTGTAGTTTATGATAAAAATATTTACTTGGTTTAGTGATGTAAATGTTTTTAGTCTATTAGTAATAGAATCTTTTCATGAAAAATAAGGACCCACTGTGTTTTTCCTCATCTGGATTTTTACGAGACCGTACTCCAGCATAGGGGTAAAATTATAAGAAAGATGGTATGATGATAATGTGGAGTAGTAGACTGTTTCTTTATTTATTTCAGAAAAGATATTTCACTGATACTTGTATGAGTTTATAGATAAAACTCTTTCCTTGTACAATATTTACTTTCAGTAGTTTTATTATTGAAACAAATAGAAGAATATAATAGTCACACTAGAGTAAGGTTAAACTAGTCTATTCTACTGTTTAAACCTTACAATTTCTTCCTTCTAGTTTAAAATAATTTAACTGTTTATGTCCAAGTAACAATATTGAAAGTAGAAGTAATTAAATGTGAATTTAATTCTATAATCAAAGCAAACTGGTTTATATTTTATGTATTGTAGTAATGTAATCATTTTCATTATTTCCTTACTTCTTATTAGATTAATCTCTAACATTATCTCGAATTGTTAACCTAATTTTTTTATAAATTATAAATGCATGTTACTATATATAATTATACGAGAGAGATCCTAAGTAGTGTTATTTGATTTTTTATTTACATATGTAAATATCCTAACTCAACAGGAAAACTAAATATTAACAAAACTCTATAAAGTAATTGCATAACAGTACCAGAAATAAACAGCACAATACTATCTTTTTATGTGCTGTAAAATAAACAAGGGATAAACATATGGAGATTCTAATACTCTCAATAAAGATAAGATCGTTATATTATAATAATAAGTATTATTGTTATTTTATAACAATAATCTACTTTTTATGTTATGCAATATAGAAATATTATTATTTTAAACTTAAGGTAATGTCCTTATTGTTTTAATTACAACCCTGATCTAAATATACTTTTTGTACTACAAGGTAACTTGACAATACCTATGAACATCGTTAAAATAAATTAAAATAAAATATAAAGACCCTATATAACTGAAAGGTATAAACCCAACTTTACACTTAACAATTTATACATAACAAGTAAGTCAATGTATAACCCAGGTACAGAAACCCTGATAATAGCTTTATAAAAGAATATACCTATAGAAAAACAATTAAGTACATAATCAGTAGTAAGTAAATAGCAAAATGGTAGAATTATCGACTATCGAGCTTAACCATTATTGTAATACTTAATTAATAACCCCACAGTTACAAAAAGAGCTTTACAATTTAACAAAGAATTTTAGAAGAAGAGGCTGTACTTATTCTCTTACTGTCAAATTAGGGTTTAACCCTATAAATCTAATTTATGCAAGTAAAACAAACAATTGTCAAGTCAAGACAATACTTTACTTACAACCGTATTATAATCAACGAAATAAGGTTGTCATAAGCCTGTTTCTTAGTTATTTTTTTTACACAGTATGAATTAAAAAGTAAATGTGGTAATACAAACCAAGATCTATGGAAAAGAAAAATAGTATAATATTTTATATTATAGACTTAGGGTGTAAACCCTGTACATTCAAAAATTATAGTAAAGATAAGAAGTCGAGGTCATAACCTCTTTCACAGTCAGGCTGACATCCTAGGTTTTTACACAGCACTTAATCACAAAAGTAAAACTAATATATACAACCTCGGCCTCAGCCGGAACACCCTCGCATAGCGTAGGGTTTTCTTCTACTAAATCCAAGTAACCAACAGTATAACAAGATAAAACTGAAGCTGTAAGGGTTCAGGATTCTTTATGCCAACCCTCAAAAGTTCCAAAGTAACTCCACAAGGAGAAAGAGCCATGGTGTAACCAAGCTTACCAGGACTTGCAGCTGCTACCCAAACCTTTATACCAAAGGCCGTGCAAGAAAGAGAGCAAAGACCTATAATTACAAAGGTAAACCTTATTATTAGAACTCTGTAACTTGAATAATGAGCTTAAGGTTAAGAATGAACAATAAAAGCAAAGAAATAAGTACATTATTCATACATGTTCTTTTAAAGAATTCACGACCACCAATAACAGCATTACGACCATCAGAGCAAGGAGGTAACCCTACTGCAAGGAGGGAAAAGAAGAGTAACGTATAGCCATGCTCAAATTGAAAATACAGCAGGATAAACCTTCGAACCTCATGGAGGAAGGCGATTATCATAGACAAGGGTTTGGTTCATTCTATTATGGTAGAAGAAAACATGAGGGAAGAATGGCCAATTGAATACCGACAGCAACATATGGAACGACACTACTAGGAGTTAGAGGACGAGCCACAATAAGAGGACAAGCTGGAGGATACCATTGCAGAGGGGAGGCAACGCAAGGATACACCAGCACCATCGCAGAATGACAGAAGCTGAAGGAGAAGGATATAATGTAAGTTAGGGTTTGTCAAACCGCTCTTATAACAACGCAGCACATGGCTGTGGTAATGCCACGATAGCCAGTAAATATTTCAACGAGCAGTGGGGTTTGGTGTATAGTTATAACCAACATCTCGATGGAAGAATGATTCCCAATCATTCTTTTTAATCAAAGGTTATCCATAGTCCTCGTGTGAGATCCATCAAACCCTTACGCTGCATGCAAATGATAAAGTGTTCATTATTATCAACCTTGGATTGGTAATTATCGAAATCATGATAAACCTTATGACGACTCTTCAACATATACACTTTGGTGTTTTGAAAAGTATTTCTTAATATGGAACCTTAACCATTGTTTATCCTAGCACGTATACATATGGAGTATTTTATTGTTGGTTAATGGGATTTAAGAGCAAGGGAAATAATAGTTTACGATGGTATAGCCTATTTATAAATCGATTTTCTATATTTTCTATTGCCCTAGTTCATAAATGAAGGTAAAAGGGATAATAGTATAAAGACTATAGAATTATAATAATTCAATTTAAGTGATCAATTGATCATAATTATGGTTTTACTCATGACCTTATAATCATCCCTTGCATTTAATATAACAACTTTATCACTAGTGTAAAAATCATTTTTTGGAACAAATAGTCTTTTTGTCTAAATTCAAGCTCAAGGTTATGAAAGGTATTATAGAGTCATTAAATTATTTTTTTTTGCTTTTATAAGCTAACTTTATTTGCTTAATAGTATAATGTAGAAGCTCATAAAGGAGGCTATTAAAGTAGAAATCCATGACATAGGTCCTTTTACTCATAAATACTTAAATGATTTATTTAGAGTGATAAAAATAGATCATGTAGTACAAAGTTACAAAAAGAAAAGAGAGTAGTAATTACTATGTGGTAACAGTGCTTGATTAAGGTAATATCCTTAATAATAAGTTAGGACTTGGCAAAGACGGGCCACACCTTCACATTAATACATAAAATCCCTTATCAATTTTCATTTGACTATGTAATGTGTTTGTTTACAAATGGATTCATACTATAGATTTCATAACTCTGCTACTCTTACTTCGTTATAAAGAGTCAATAAGATACTTTTTATACATTACAACTGTAATAGAAATGGAGAAGTTCTATAATCAACAAGAGCATAATTTACTTCTGCTAGAAAAGAGCCATCTTGAATATACCTTAACAAGCGTTGGAATGGTTTAACTCTTGCTTTATTACTGAGATTTTTATCTTACGACACACTTGTATCAAATACTTTAGAATTGCGAAAAGAAGCACCACAATCTCTACCTATAGTCTATAATAACAAGTAAACTGTCTGCATTAGCTCGAAATCTAAGTAAGCCCAGTTTTGCATGACAGTTTCACCTTATGGTGGTAAAGAGGGACAAAGTTAGAAAACTGAAAGAACCGTTCTATCACTAAACATAACCAACAGATGAATTCAAATAAAAAGCTGGTAACATATAAATAATTAAATGATTAGTTAAATTGCATTTATGTTAATGTTATGCAAATTTTATAAATTTTAAATTTTTCAGAAAATTGGGGTTTTGACATGTGGATTTGGGTGGGAGGCCACCCTGGCCATAATCCGTGGTCACAATACCAACAAAATCAATGGTTCGTCCATCGGATCCCTGGTCAACGATCTATGGGGAGTGGTGCAAGAGCATTCAGCATGTGAGTAATAAAAATGTTGGTCAAAAGTGCGATATTATTGTAGATAACTAAAACATGCTTATTTTTGTGGTCTTCCATTAGGATTGTATTGCATATTTTTAGGTTTAAAGTTTTTCGAAAATTGGGAGGAAATATTGTTAGGAAACCAACATCATGTCCTTCACAGGTTTGCTAACTCCACACTTTATATTGTTCTCTACATGTCCTTCTTGGTAAACCAAAATATTTGAAACTTTCTCTCCAATTTATGTTGCATCGAGCTACTAATCAAAAAATAATTTCTCTAATATTGTAAAATGGTATTTGACTTGTCTATTATTCTTTCATCTCTAAATTTTAATTGCTATTCGAGTAAGTTTGTATCCTTCTTCTATTTGAGTCAATAATTAAAATTGAATGTGAAAGAAGAAGTTATAACAAAAATAAAGGTCAAAGAGTTGTTCATGTTGAAGAGATACAGTTTCTATCATATACCATAGCAAAATACACCCATCTTAAAGCTTCTGGGACAACTTGGATTATGTCTTTCCAAGTAACATTTCTTCTATCTTTTTTTTGAGAAATATAGTTCCTTTCTTGCTTGCATATTAAGTGCTCCAATCGGGACATAGGCGGTAGTAGAGATATGAGATAGTATACTTCCTTATACATCAATAGAAAGCAAATTACATTTAACAGATATCAGAGATGGGCTTTCTCACTATGGAGTATGACACCTGAGTAGTATGACAATTTTTTGTTCCTTATGTCATGTATAATCATCATGCCCAATGTTTGTTGTGTTGGACCCAAAGCCTTCATTGCAAATTGACTTACTAATTCCTTTTTCAACCTTTTAATCATTCTCTTACAATGCCCAACAATTATCTTGTCATCCTGGACCGAGAGAGACCAAGTGTCCCTGAACGACATTTTCATGTGACTTAGAACTCGACATAACTCGGCAACCGGAGGTCAAATTGATGAGTCGTTCACTCTATTGGTCTCCTGGAATGCCATTACCTCTAGTGGGCCCTCTCCACTATGTTTGCATGGCCCAGTGATTTCAATGTGCATCAATTTCATAAACTAGGGTTTTTCTCAGTTTCCTTCAATGCAACTCTCGCATTGGTGGGTCAACTCTGTAAAACCCTCCACCATGCCAGTCTTGGTGTTGTTCCCATATTATAATTGGCCATACATGCTTGTCATATCCAATGACATGCAATATTACTGCTCCATTAGGTTTTTCGCTCCCGAACCGAGAGTGACCAAGTGTCCCTCAACGACATTTTCATGCGACTTCCAACTCAACATAAATCAGAAACTAGAGGTTGGATCGATGATTTGTCAACTCCTTTAGTCTCCTGACATGCCATTACCTCTAGTGGGCCCTCTCCATTGCATTTACATGGCTCAGTGACTTCAATGTGCATTAGATTCATAAACTAGGATTTCGCTCAGTTTCCTTCAATGCAACTCTCGCATTGGTGGGTCAACTCTGCAAAACCATCCACCATGCCACTCTTGGTGGTGTTCCCATATCGGCATTGGCCATACACAACTATCAAATCCAACATCATGCAATCTTGCTGCTCCATTTGGTTTTTCTCTCCCACACCGAGAGTGACCAAGTGTCCTTGAATGACATCTTCATGTTCCTTCCAACTCGACATAACTCGAAAACCAAAGGTTGGATCGATGATTCATCGACTCCATTGGTCTCTTGGTATGCCACTACCTCTAGTGGGCCTTCTCCACCATGTTTTCATGGCCTAATGACTTCATTGTGCATCAGTTTCATAAACTAGGGCTTTGCTTAGAAGATTTATTGATGTTGTAATTTGTTGTAATAAGAGGTTTTGGATATGTTATATGCTTGGATAGGGTTCCCTAAGGGATGTATCTTCATGGTCTTAATGGACATTTGGACTAGGGTTTATTTTGTTGGGTTTTTTTGTGATATTAGGATTAAGATAAGTGAAATATTGGACCATAGTGACCACCTATTGAGGCTTGGAAATTCGCAGGCAACAACAGTAAGGGATTCTCCCCAGTCAATGTTCCCAACTAGCCCGTGACTGTTTGGTGTAGGGAATCTGTCTGGTTTGTGTTTCGGCTATCGTAGGTCAAGTAACAAAAATAAAAGGTTTTACCAGTTGCGGCCCGACCCACCATGTATATTTTTGTGTTTTAGTTTTAAGTATGACATGCAAGTGCCTATCTAAAATGTAGATTGATTCAGAATACAAGGAGTGGTAACAATGTGATGCACAGGTTCTTACCTCTCATCTTAGATACTCTTGCATCTGAATCACACACAGTAAGAAATTAAAACTAACTACCTAACCTATCCCTAGGGAGAAAGATTATCATTTATTAATGAGTAATGTGCTTTGTACATGCATTATGAAAAATCACATATAGTTGATACTTCTTTCAAAACACATGAACAATTAAAGATATTTGAACAATCAGATAGCCAATTGTTTATGAACAACATTCATTACTTATAGTGGAAATTTTCATAAAATAAACCAAAGAACGTTCATACAAGAACATAGGTTCAAAGAGTTAGAACAATCTCACAGTTAATGGACAAAGAGATGAAAATGAAATAGTTCCTCTTCAACAAATCCATAGCATAACATTTGAACATTCCACCAAGCTTTCTGCAATAGGCAAACAGTAATTATCTATTGCAAAAGGAAATAGTTCTTCTTATAATATGTCTTCACCAATCTAATTGGAAAAAAGTCTCCCTCTTATCTAAATATTCTATATTTATACATAAAGAATAAAACTGTTGGGTTGTCCACAAATGACCCTTGGGCCTCCCCAACTCTTTACCTCCCAATATATTACAATAAACAAATAAAAGGCTTATGAGGAGGGTCCCACTTGATTATTCAAAAAATTATTCCATGCTAAATCCTCTGAGGCAATGCTTTCAAACTTTTAAGGTTCTAAGAAACAAATGTTTATTTCAAATTTAGCAGCCTGATTTCTTATTGCTTCTATTCTGGCTGCGCTCAGGAAAAGTTGGTCCTCAAGTAATTGCACACTAACTGTAGAATGAGATACTTAATTCTTCAGGGTTTTCTCATCTAAGTCTTTGATCTACTGGATCCTTTGTTCATCTTCTTGATATCTTCTTTGAAACATCTCCAAAAAATAGGTTGTGGTTTGGAAAGGTATCCATTCTCTGTTCAGCCTCAACCTGGCAGTGATTATAAGTGATCAAAAGTCTCTTGAAGAGTTCTATACAAGCCCCCTTTGTCTTCTTGAAATCCTTCTTGAGTTCTTCGGCTATGTTTATGGCAAACTCCAATAAATCATAGTCTTGCTTTAGGGCTTGTTGATCTTTTGATGGTAGATCTGCAGGGGTTTCTTTATTCGCTTCCAATCTCACCATCCTTCCTGTCCGGACTTCTAAGATATCATGTGATTTGTCTGCAAAATATGAAGAGGTTTCCAAAATATCTTCTAGCCAATTGTCTACCTGCAAGATCTTGCACCTTTCTTCCTCTATGGCAACTTGCAGCTGGTGCATCTTGCTCCTCTGTGCCAGAACATGCTCCTTGAAAGGATAAATATTTTCTTGCTACTCCCTGGCCTCTTCTAGAGCTGCTGTTAATGAGGCAACCTATTCTCTTAGCTCTGTAGTATGCCCCTGAGATTGCCTTTCAGATTCCTCCAAGGTAGCCTTCTGTAGCTCCAACTCCCCTATCTTACCTAGCAGTTGCTCCTTTTCGATCCTCAACCCCTGATATTCCTGCTGCAATTTCTCCATACTTTCTTGGGAAGCCTCTAGGGATCTCTTCTCGACTTGGAGGAACTGGAGCTCAAATTTTGAATACTTCATTTCCTATTGTATGTCTTCAAACTTTCTCTTCAATCTATTATTTTCCTCTCTCTCTCTCTTCTTAGGGTATCTTTCAGCTGGGCAGTAGACTTCTTTGACTGTTCCAGATCAGTCATTATTTGATCTACATTATCCTCAGAAGCATGGATCAATGCATCCCCAACTCTAATGGTGAATATGGGGTCCTTTTCTGTCCCATATACTACAGTTGTATCATTCATCATTTTACCCGACTACCCCCCAGTCTTGACCTTTCTCTCAGTCCTCTTCACTATTCTTTTCCATCCCTTATCATAAAAGATGGTGTTGAAATCCGGTACCTCCTCCCCTTTCTTCTACTCAAAAGGGATCAGCCTAAGGGTAGGGACCATGGCCTATCCTGTAGTGCTTCCAACAGCCACCTCGGGATCTTGAATATCAGGATTACCCAAGTCCTGAGCCTGACTATCTACAGGATCACAATCTGATTGTTTTGTCACTTCCCCTGTCAGTTTTAGTCTCTCTGCTTCTTGTTTCCTCATTTTTTCATCCAACATTCTTTTATTTTCTTCCTCTTCACTCTGGGCAGCTTCTTCTACCTTTCTAGATTCTTCTTGTTCAACTCTTCTCTTTTCTTCCTCCTCACCTTTGATCCAGCTTTCAACTTCCTGTGCTAGTCTCCTACCATCTTCATCTCTTTTTCTAGCCTCTTCCCCCCCTGCCTTTTGTGGTGATTTTCTTTTTAAACCTTCTTCTTAAGGCCATTATATTTTGTGCACTAAGAAAAATGGATTCCTCTCTATCCCAGTGGCTTGTGTAATCAAAATCTACATTTGCTTCCTTGCAGTCCTCGGCCACTTTATTTCGGGAATCTTTCTTGTGGAAATTCATTTCCCAAAAATGGAATTTCCCCAATTCCTCCACAAATTCATCAGCTTTATTCACCCTTGTGAATTTATACCTTTCCAACCTTAATGGTAAAGGAGGGTAAGCTTCTTTCTTATGCTCAAACAAAAAACTCCCTATGCCATCTAAAAATACTTGCCTAACTACCTCTTTGTGGACTATATAGTCAATGGCATATTTTGGCAGCATTGAGGGTGCTCTAGAGAATCCATACATTCTAAAGTACAAGCCATCCCCTGTTAAGTAGTAGTCTGGATATTCCTCAATCACTTGCAATGCTTCCTTTGACATACAGTTGCACTCCTTTAAGAAGATCAATGTATATAATGGCATGACGAAGTGCTCACACACATCTCTATAGTGACTATGGTATTTGTGTGCCCACAATGGCTTGTATGCTAAGTAGAATAGTGTTCTTTCTCGATCCCAGATACACCTCATATTGGGGAAGGGTTGGTTGCATAGTATGCAATCAATCAGTATAGAGGTCATATAGAACTCTGATCTCTTCTGGGACACCCCTCCTAATGCTGATGCAATGGAGGTTGAGAGGTTGTTAGACATAATGTTTGCCCAGTTGAACACTGTCCCCTGTGTTGCAACATAGAAAATGATAGGCACCCATTCCAAATTGAAGCTTTTACCATGGGCCCTCTCAAAAATCATGTTCAGCATCAGGGCAATGAACCTGTAAGGGGTTCTTAGATTGGAAGTATCATATTCCCCGATCGGCCTAGTTCTAAAGTTTTTGCTAGGATTCAGCTTTCTCTTCAGTGTCTTGACTAGGTCCATCTTAATTACCTTCAGCCATTCCTCAGTCAAGTACACCTGTGCTTATGGTAAGTGGTAGGCCAGTGATACATACCCAGGGCTATAAGTAGCATAACCCTGTTTATCAACATTTGCCAAAATCATGGTGGTTACATCTGCCCTGGGCAGAATCCATCCAATCACCTCTGAGCATATAAAAAGCTCAGTTCTAGTAGCAATTTTTATCAATACAGATCTCTCTATATTGGCATAGATGGTTTCTTCTTCAAAACCTATGGAAGGTACTTCTGAGCATATTATTAATCTGTAAACCTCCCCCCATTGATATTCGGGTTCCACACCCACTATGCATTTGGTGTCCTCATAGGTGTATTCAACTTTGGTAACGATTTCGAATTCAGGTTCCTCTTCTACTACGGGAGCCTTCTTCTTCTGAAATTTAGACATCTTGGATTCTGAAGAATTTCCCTGTCATATAAATAAATTTCTTTTAGGTTCTGTTGGGTCATTGCCAGATAACATTCAAAATGGAGACAAACTGTATAAGCATTTTACCTCATCTATGATAAACATGAGTGAAGCTATGAAAAACAAACAAACAATGCTCAAAAACCAAATGTTTCCCGCATAAAACTAATCTTCCCAAAAGGCTAACACCAGCTCATGATCAACATTTGCAGAATCAACTTAAAATAGTATGGCCTTTCTAAATGATGAATACCCTCCTCCTAATTCTGAAGCAGAAAATAGTCTTGACACCCCCTCTTAGCATTCCAACCTAAAATTTATGTGGAAAAGAAGGTGCCCAATCCCAAGTGAAGGACGCTGCAAGTGATAGTACGCTCAACTCATTGTACACTCAAAAAAAAAAAAGAGGAAACTGCTACTCGCATCCAAATCCACATAGATTGCATTCTGAATCCCTAAATTTGTCTAGGGTTCATATTCGAGTTTGAATAGTCTCATCCTAATAGGGGAGTAATTGCAACATTGTGACCCTAGTTCAAAAATGAGGGAACCCAAACAGTAGGACCGAAACCTCAGTATCTCGGAAGAAAACCATGAAAACGCCCTCCCCAGGCCAAACACAGACTGGGGGAAACTGGTGCGGACAGCGCAACGGCCGTCTGCACCATTTCCCCAGCAATCGAGTGAGGGATGGAAACCCATAATGGCCACGAAAGTTATCATTGCAAAACTACAAAACCCACCACTGGACAACCATACCATTTACCTCGAATATATGTACATGTTGGGATGGAAAAAACCTAGGTAACCACTAACCGTAGAGAGAAAAAATAGTTTGACCAATCAAACAGAATGGAATAACAGGCATAAAGGCCTACCTATCACTATGTTGTGCGACTGGTGGAGAAAAACCTCATAAATTTGCACGGCGGAGCCACCTAGGAGTGAGGTACCGATAGCAAATGTATTGGTCTGCTCGAGTGAAAAAAACAACACGAGGAAATTACCAAAATAATAATAAAATAATAAACCCCAACCCCACTATGTATACGCCCGGGTCAACAAATAATCGGTGGGAAAAAAATAAGATCATTGGGTGGAAAAATACTCTAGGATCGATGATCCTATCAACATCACCTCTGCAACAGTAGATGATGAAACAATGAGGAAACCTGCAATGACATCAGCGAGATAACTAATCAACACTCGCATCAGAGCTCACGATATTAAGGCTTCGGGTCAATAGACGGTTAGAGAGCCGCAACAGCAAGACCATAAAAGAAACCAAGTTCCGCAGACCATCAAAATCGGAGTAAAACAAACATGACTTTGGCCAAAAAATAACGGTCACACAGAAAATAAAATCAATCTACATTGGAAAAAAAGTGCTTTCCAAAATCGCAATGGTGATGGCTGAAATTCAAAGGCTCCACGAATCAAAATGGTGGGGATTGAAAGAGGATACAACAACTCTCAGAAAAATTTGTAGTACCTTCTCCACAACGACAGAAGATGTATAGACAAAGGTTTTGATGGGATCTCAGAACAATTGCCGATAAAGAAAACAAATTGCATCAGAGACCAAATACACGTGACTTGGACTTGATGTTCTGCTCTTTTCCATAATGGCGGGCATGAAGATAACTAGACCCCCGACTCAAAAGTCTAAACCCTTTCGATAGAAAAGCAAAATAAATTCAAACAGTAAAACATCACTGGAATCAAAGTAATCCTTGCGCAAACATCAAGCAAAACCCAAAAACTGAGCAAAAAGAATTAAAAGAAGGGTCCCAATTTTTTTTTTTGAATTTTGGGAAAATGTTGTAGCTGCAACAATTGGCGACTACCTGGTGAACCCCATATTTCTGAATCAACTTCAGCCCAGTAAAATACTGTTTAATCATTTATCTCATAAGTTGAAATCTTCTAGATGCCTATATTCCTAAGATGGCAAACACATGCATTTGAATCATTTACGACAGTCCATTCTTTGGAAATGGGAACACCCAAAATACTTGAAAGTCTTGATAACTCTTTTGAGGCTTAGTAGGTGAGTTTTATTTTACCTCTGTCTTTGGGTAGCTTCTAGCTTGAACACCATAGGATCGTAACATATGGTAAACAGAACTATTCGTTTGTTCCTCATTCCCATGCCAATTGCACTTTTGTGCCCTCTTGAACTTTTGTTCTTTTGAGTCCTCCATCTGCCTTTCTTTCTGAATTTTATTTAGGCTCTTCTATCCATAGTGTTCTTTTGTGTGAGAGATGTATTTACTTTTTAGCTCACGGACGGAGAAGAACCTTTGGCAGATTATTTTCACATTTTTGATACTTCGTTTTGATATGTATTGCTTCGTTTAGGAGTTTTGACTCTTACCAGCCTTTAGGCTTCTTAAAATCATGGCATGAGATCATTTTGATATAATAAACTGTTCACCTTGTTTCCTCTCCGTGGGTCTTTTGCTATCACTCCCTAGGACATCTTAGATGTGAAATGGATGGAGCCTTGAAATAGTATTCCAGACCTCTTAATTCTGAGTTATTTTTAGGGGTTAAGCAGGACTTCAATGAGTGCATAGCCATTTAGGAAAACCACTTGCTAGAAGAAATTTTATCATTTCAAAATAAAACTCATAGTCTTATCCCAACAGTTTCAGTAAATCAAGAACTTTGATGCTTTCCATGCAACCAAAAGTTTGCCTCTTTTATTCAAAAAAAACCAAAATAACCAGAAATAAAAGCAGTAAATCAAAGTAAAACTGCATCAAATTATTTATGTACAAGGTCATCAAATCAAAAGAAAAAATAAAATTCGAGAACCAGCCATTACCTGATCAGTTCTATGCCCACCCCTAAATATCTATCAACTTATGAGTCAAGGGGCTAGGATTGATTGCAGACATTAGGTACCTAACCATGATCTAATTCTACTATTTTTGAAACCAAAACTATGTCTGTCGATTTACAATCAATATCATCAGCCTATGAACCTTGAAGGAGATCAGGCTGAGTGTCAGTCATACTACTGGCTTCGTCTGATGCATCATATCTTAGTTCAAGATCTGTTAGATAATTCCCCAAAATAGAATGAGCAGATTCATTTCCTTCTTCCAACTTAGTGATAGTGTGTTTCATGTAAGGTTCCCTTAAAATTTTGATTCGATTTGGAACCCCTTTATGAGGCAACCATAAATGTGACCAATCTGAAGCAAAATACCCCTTTAACCTTCCAAACCAGTCTCGGTTCAGAATAAGTCCATATCCATCCAATATGTCAGCCACCACAATATCAATAAATTGACATATCTTGTTATTTGCATATAAACGAATGAGAACATTCTCCATTTCCCCCACTACTTTGACATTAGTTATTTCTAATTGAGTAACTTCCCAAGCAGTAGGTTTTGGCTGTCCATTAATTTTTTTGCAAACTGTGAGTGGCATAACATTCACTGATGATCCAGAATCTACCAAACAATTATGCACCTTATGATTCAACATTTCCAAAGTCAAAAGGAAAGGTGGGGTTCTAGCTTTCTCTTCCCCAATTGATTCGACATCTTCCTCCACAGGTTGGTTTTCATTGGGCATCTCTTCCTCTAGCTCTTCAGGATTTTCAGTATTTTCTTTGTTAACACCTACTTGTTCTTCCATAGGTTTAGCAAGCTTGTTGATTTGCTCCGTAACTTGGCTAATAATGGTAATTTCGTGTACTTTGTCTTCAACCTTCTTCTTTCCTTGATTCTTGACATTCTCTTGCAACTTCTTAATTTTTGAGATTATTGCATTGTCTTTATTTACCAAATTCATGTATTTTGTTGGCATTGGTATATTCTCAGGTTTAAGAGTACTTTTTTCTGTAACAAACAGTGAGACACAATCCCATAAAAACATGGTATCATTTTCTTGTTTTTCTATGGTTTTATTACCCTTTTCTTCATCATCACTGTCCTCAGTCAATTTAGAGTCCAAGAGATAATTCATTACCAATGTCATTTAATTCAACCATTGAGGACAATTCTTTTTAGAATGGGGTTGTTGGTGAAAAGTGCAAAAATTATCCATCCCTACATCTGTCAAATTCATTGATGCTAAACTGTGTGGAGGGGTTTTGAATTGGTTGTTATCTTCCCTTTTTTTTAGGTAAGGCTTGTAAGCTTTGTGAGCTTCTTTTTCTTTCTCCAAATCTATTATTCTATTGGAAATCTTTTGCATCATCTTTAACATTCCCTCAAAATCATGTGATTGCTCCTCTTTGGGTTTGGATAGCAATAAGGCTCTTTTCCTGGAAGTTTTTTCCCCAGATTGCTCAGGATAATCCTGTATACTTTCCTTTTCAGCCTCTACACGTTTTGCTTCTTCATAAGTCTCTGCTAATGAAGGCTTAACTTGAGCTTTTACGAACATAGCCAAATCTAGAGCTAAAGCTGAGGTATAATACTCAATCAGAACTTTATCAGAAGGCTTATTATTTGCAGAGAAGTTCTTGAGGTAAGCAGAAAATATTTGAGTGAAATTGTGTACCTTCTCATTCCTTTCTTTTTTTAAAGCACCCAAACCTTTCATCAGTGGTGCATGCATCTTTTGGGCTACATATTTGCTTCTAAAAATTCTTTCAAAGGTATCCAAATCTGGGATAGAGTTTGCAGGAAAACCAAAGTACCATGATGCTGCTGCTCCTTTAAGGGTGTGTGGAAAAATTCTACAAACAACATCCTCATATTCCCTAGCCCTTAATCCTTCTATTTCCAAATAGAAACTTTGCAAATGGTCATATACTACAATCTTCTCATTAGGATCAAACTTAGGCAGCAACTTCTCAAAAGCCTAAGGTAAGTCATGCAACGGAGGTGTTAGGTTCAGGGGTGATCAGGCTTTCCAAGCTGATGGTGGATTTGGTGGGTTAGGCTGGTTTGCATTTACAACTGCCATGAGTCTGGGTGGAGAATGAGGAGGTGAATAAATAGGAGTACGAATAGGTGAATAGTAAGTTGTCTCTAGGACAACTTGATTCAAAGGCTGTGCAACTTCCTGTAAATATGTTTCTACAAGTTCTTCCAAATCTCTAACCAACACTGAATCTTCCAAGATGGGACGGTATTTCTTCTTGTATTCTCTTTGGGGTAAATTAGGGATAACGGGTAATCCTCCAAGACTCTTTACATAATCCCATGTGTGTCTTCTCAAATCATTTACCACTTGGTTATCCACATCAAACAAATGTTCTCTATTCTCTTTAGTATTTGGATTGGGAAACAAACCACTTTCAAAACTATCACTGGTGGAGTTGTTTCAAGGAAATGGATTTCCCCAGCCATCCATGCACTAGCAGACCTCCTTCTAGTGCCAAAAAACTGTTGAGGCCTGGAAATTTGCAGGCGACAACAGCAAGGGATTCTCCCCAGTCAACGTTCCCAACTAGCCCATGACTGTTTGGTGTAGGGAATCCATCCAGTTTGTGGTCCGGCTACCATAGGTCAAGTAACAAAAATAAAATGTTTTACCAGTTGCAGCTTGGACCACCGTGTATATTTTTGTGTTTTAGCTTTAAGTATGACATGCAAGTGCCTATCTAAAATGCAGATTGATTCATAATATGAGTGGTCACAATGTGATGCGCAGGTTCTTACCTCTTGTCTTAGACTCTCTTGCATCTGAATCACACACAACAAGAAATTAAAACTAACTACCTAACCTATCCCTAGGAAGAAACATTATCATTTACTAATGAGTAATGTGCTTTGTACATGCATTATGAAAAATCACAGATAGTTGATACTTCTTTAAAAACACATGAACAATTAAAGATATTTGAATAACCAGATAGCCAATTGTTTATGAACAACATTCATTACTCATAGTGGAAATTTTCATAAAATAAACCAAAGAACGTTCATACAAGAACGTAGGTTCAAAGAGTTATAACGATCTCACAGTTAATGGACAAAGAGCTGAAAACGAAATAGTTCCTCTTCAACAAATCCATAGCATAACATTTGAACATTCCGCCAAGATTTCTCCAACAGGAAAACTGTAATTATCTATTGAAAAAGGAAATAGTTCTTCTTACAATATGACTTCACCAATCTAACTGGGAAAAGGTCTCCCTCTTATCTAAATATTCTATATTTATACAAAAAGAATAAAACTATTGGGCTGCCCACAAATGACCCTTGGACTTCCCCAACTCTTTACCTCCTAATATATTACAATAAACAAATAAAAGGCTTATGAGGAGGGTCCTGCTTGATTATTCAAAAATTTATTCCATGCTGAAGCCTCTGAGGCAATGCTTTCGAACTCTTAAGGTTCTAAGAAATGAATGTTTATTTCAAATTTAGCAGCCTGATTTCTTATTGCTTCTATTCTGGTTGCGCTCAGGCGAAGTTGGTCCTCAAGCAATTGCACACTAACCGTGGAATGAGCTACTTCATTCTTCAAGGTTTGCTCATATAAGGCTTTGATGTGATGGATACTTTGTTCATATTCTTGATATCTTCTTTGAAACATCTCCAAAAATAGGATGTGGTCTGGAAAGGTATCCATTCTCTATTCAGCCTCAACCTAGCAGTGATTATAAGTGATCAAAAGTCTCCTGAAGAATTCTGTACAAGGCCCCTTTGTCTTCTTGACAGCCTTCTTGAATTATTCGGTTGTGTTTATGGAAAACTCCAGTAAATAATACTCTTGCCTTAGGTCTTGTTTATCTTTTGATGGTATATCTGCAGGGTTTTCTTCATTCGCTTCCAATCTCACCATCCTTCCTGTCAGGTATTCTAAGATATCCTGCGATCTGTCTACAAAATAAGAAGAGGTTTCCAAAATCTCTTCTAGCCGATTGTCTACCTACAAGGTCTTGCACCTTTCTTCCTCTATGGAAACTTGCAACTAATGCATCTTGTTCCTCTATTTCAGAACATGCTCCTTGAAAGGCTGAAGATTTGCTTGCTATTCCCTGGCCTCTTCTAGAGATGCTGTTAATGAGGCAACCTATTATCTCAGCTCTGTAGTCTACCCCAGAGATTGCCTTTTAGATTCCTCCAAGGTATCCTTCTGTAGCTCCAACTCCCTTATCTTACCTAGCAACTGCTCCTTTTCGATCCTCAACCCCTGATATTCCTACTACAATTTCTCCATACTTTCTTGGGCAGCCTCCAAGGATCTCTTCTCGACTTGGAGGAACTGGAGCTTTGCTTTTGAAGACTTTATTTCCTGTCATATGTCTTCAAACTTTCTCTTCAATCTATTATTTTCCTCTCTCTCTCTCTTCTCAGGGTATCTTTCAGCTAGGCAGTAGACTTCTTTGACTGCTCCAGATCAGTCATTATTTGATCTACATTGTCCTCAGAAGCATGGATCAATGTAGCCCCAGCTCTGATGGTGAGTTTGAGGTCCTTGTCTATCCCATATACTACAATTGTATCATTCATCATTTTACCTGACTGGCCCCAAGTCTCAAACTTTCTCTCAGTCCTCTTCACTATTCTTTTCCTTTCCTTATCATAAAAGATGGTATTCAAATCTGGTACCTCCTCCCCTTTCTTCTGCTCAAAAGTGATCAGCCTAAGGGTAGGGACCATGGCCTGTCCTATAGTGTTGCCAGCAGCCACCTTGGGATCTTGAATATTAGGATTACCCAAGTCCTGAGCCTGACTATCTACAGGATCAAAAGCTAATTTCTTTTTCACGTCCCCTATCAGTTTTAGTCTCTTCGCTTCATGTTTCCTCATCTCTTCATCCAACTTTCTTTTCTTTTCTTCCTCTTCACTCCGGGAAGCTTCTTCTGCCTTTCTAGCTACTTCTTATCCGGCTCTTCTCTTTTATTCCTCCTCACCTTTGAGCCAAATTTCAGCTTCCTGTGCTAGTCTCCTAGCATCTTCATCTCTTTTTCTAGCCTCTTCCTCCCCTGCCTTTTCTTGTTCATCCTGTCCCTTCCCACCTTTGGTGGTGATTTTCTTTTTAAACCTTCTTCTTAAGGCCGTTATATTTTGTGCACTGTGAAAAATGGATTCCTCTCTATCCTAGTGGCTTGTGTAATCAAAATGTACATTTTCTTCCTTGCAGTGCTCGGCCATTTTATTCCAAGAATCATTCCTGTGGAAATTCATTTCCCAAAAATGGAATTTCCCCAATTCCTCCACAAATTCATCAGCTTTCTTCACCCTTGTGAATTTATAGCTTCCCAACCTGAATGGTAAAGGAGGGTAAGCTGCTTTCTTATGCTCAAACAAAAAACTCCCTGTGCCATCTAAAAAGACTTGCCTAATTGCCTCTTTGTGGACTAGATATTCAATGGCATATTTTGGCAATAGTGAGGGTGCTCTAGAGCATCCATACATTCTAAAGTACAATCCATCCTTTGTCAAGTAGTAGTCTCCATATTCCTCAATCACCTGCAATGCTTCCTCTGACATACAGTTGCACTCCTTTAAGAATATCAATGTATATAATGGCATGACGAAGTGCTCAGACACTTCTTCATAGTGACTATGGTATTTGTGTGCCCACAGTGGCTTGTATGCTGAGTAGACTGGTGTTCTTTGTCGGTCCTAGATACACCTCAGATTGGGGAAGGGTTGGTTTCATAGTATGCAATCAATCAGTATAGAGCTCATATAGAACTCTGATCTCTTCTGGGACACTCCTCCTAATGATGAGGCAATGGAGGCCGAGAGGCTGTTGGACACAATGTTTTCCTAGTTGAACATTGTCCCCTATGTTGCAACGTAGAAAATGATAGGCACCCATTCCAACTTGAAGCTTTTACCATGCACCCTCCCAAAAATCCTGTTCAGCGTCAGGGAAATGAACCTGTAAGGGGTTCTTAGATTGGCAGTATCAAATTCCCCGGTCGGCCTAGTTCTAAAGTTCTTTCTAGGCATCATCATTCTCTTTAGTGTCTCGACTAGGTCCATCTTAATTACCTTCAGCCAGTCCTCAGTCAAGTACACATGCGCTTTTGGTAAGTGGTAGTCCATTGATACATACCCAGGGCTATAAGTAGCATAACCCTGTTTATCAACATTTGCCAAAATCATGGTGGTTACATCTACCCTGGGTAGAATCCATCCAATCACCTCTGAGCATGTAAAAATCTCAGGTTTGGTAGCAATTTTCATCAATGCAGATCTCTCTATATTGGCATAGATGGTTTCTTGTTCAAAACCTATGTCAAGTACTTCTCAGCATATTATTAATCTGTAAACCTCCCCCCATTGATATTTGGGTTCCACACCCACTATGCATTTGGTGTCCTCATAGGTGTATTCAACTCTGGTAACGATTTCAACTTTGGGTTCCTCTTCTACTATGGGAGCCTTCTTCTTCTGATGTTGAGACATCTTGTATTCTGAAGATTTTCCTTGTCATATACAGAAATTTCTTTTAGGTTATGTTGGGTCATTCCCAGATAACATTGAAAATGGAGACAAACTGTATAATAATTTTACCTCGTCTATGCTAAACATGAGTGTAGGTATGAAAAACAAACAAACAATGCTCAAAAACCAAATGTTTCCTGCATAAAACTAATCTACCCAAAAGGCTAACACCAGCTCATGATCAACATTTGCAGAATCAACATAAAATAGTATGGCCTTTCTAAATGACGAATACCCTCCTCCTAATTCTGAAGCAGAAAATAGTCTCAACACCCCCTCTCGGCGTTATGACATAAATGTTATGTGGAAAATAAGGTACCCAATCCCAAGTGAAGGACACTGCAAGTGATAGTGCGCTCAACTCATTGTACGCTCAAAGAAAACATAAGAGGAAAATGCTACTCGCATCCAAATCCACATAGGTTGCATTATGAATCCCTAAATTGGTCCATGGTTCGTATTCAAGTTTGAACAGTCTCATCCTAATAGGGGAGTAATCGCAACATCATGACCCTAGTTCACAAATGAGAGCGTCCAAATAGTAGGACCCAAACATCGGCATCTCGAAAGAAAACCATGAAAACGCCCTCCCTGGGCCAAACACAGACTGGGGGAAACTGGTGCAGGAAACGTAAAGGCCATATGCACTGGTTTCCCCAGCAATCGAGTGAGGGATACAAACCCATAACGGCCACAAAATTTATCATTGCAAAACTACAAAATCCCCCACTGGGAAACCATACCATTTACCTCGAATATATATACATGTTGGGATGGAAAAAACCTAGGTAACCACTAACTGCGGAGACAACAAATAGTTTGTCCAATAGAATGGAAAGGAAGAATGGGAATAAGGGCCTACCTATCACTGTGTTGTGAGACTGGTGGAGAAAAAGCCGTAAAATTCCATGGCAGAGCCACCTACGAGCGTGGTACCAACAGTGAATGCGTTGGTCTGCTTGAGTGAAAACGACAGCACGAGGAAATCACCAAAATAACAATAAATTAATAAACCCCAACCCCACTATGTATACGCCCCAGTCAACAAATAATAGGCAGGAAAAAAATAAGATCATAGGGCGGCAATAGACAATGGGATCGGTGATCCTATCAACATCGCCTCCGCAAAGGCAGATGATGAAACAATCAGGAAACCCACAATGACATCGGCGGAGAAACTAATCAACACTCACATCGAAGTTCACAAGATTAAGGCTTTGGGTCAATAGATGGTTAGAGAGACGCAACGACGAGACCATAAAAGAAACCAAGTTCCATAGACCAGAAAACTCGTAGTAAAACAAACATGACTTCGGCCAAAAAATAACGGTCACACAGAAAATAAAATCAATCTACATCGGAAAAAAAGTGCTTTCCAAAACAACAATGACGACGGCTGAAATTGAAAGGCTCCATGAATCAAAATGGTGGGGATTGAAAGAGGATACAACAACTCTTGAAAAAATTCATAGTACCTTCTCCGCAATGGTGGAAGACGTATAGACAAAGGTTCCGATGGGATCTCAAAACAACTGCCATTAAAGAAAACAAAATGCATCAGAGACCAAATACACGTGACTCGGACTTGATGTTCTGCTCTTTTCTGCAATGGCGGGCATGAATATAACCAGACCCCCGACTCAAATGTCTAAAGCATTCTGATATCAAAGAAAAATCAATTCAAATAGTAAAACATCACTGGCATCAAAGTAATCCTTGCGCAAACAACAAGCAAAACCCAAAAACTGAGCAAAACGAATTAAAGGAGGGTCCCAAATTTATTTTTTTGAATTTTGGGAAAATGTTGCAACTGCAACACCACCTTCACACACATTCGAGGAGAATAAAATGAGAATAGTAACCACCTTGACACACATATTGAGGATAAGCATTAGAGAATTGTAACCACATATGACACATATGTTGAGGAGAATCGGGAACAAGAATATATGGTACAAAACTAGAGGAGGCATGCATTACATGAGGAAACTTGGATATGCATGAGGACACTAGGGTTTATATATGTAAGTAAACCTTGGAGAAGGAGATATAATACTAGAGGAATTTATGGTTGTCTTGCATGATAATCTGTAGCTCTTGTTGTGAAGGACAAGGAGGTAGAATTAGGGTTCCAACCTTGTAGAAGATACAAAGAAAAGAGCTAATTCCTTTGGTGATATTGCAGTCTTGTTCTTTTGTGATACATGGAGGTTAGGGAAATACCATGGAAAACCTAACTTGATAAGACTCAAGCTTCTTTTGATTCCTTGCTTCGAAGAAGATTTTTTTAACTTTAGTTGATTTTCCATGGAGGTCTTGGTGCTTGTTTTGATGCAATAGTCAAAGAACTATGGTTTGAGAAATCATCCTAGGATAGACATGTTTATGTCAAAACTGGTGATAGAATTTCCCAAAATTTCATGTGCTTCTATGATGAAAGATGATTAGGGTTTATAAACCCTAACGAGGAAAAAAATTATACCATAGATACCTTAATGACAACAATGATAGTTTGGGGCTAGCTTCGCTTATGGTTTTCAATTACATATGCATACATATCGTAAATATACATATACATAAGAACTATTTCAGTTGTCCAAATATTGTTTACTTGAAGATTTGAATTTTAGCTTATATTATCTTTATTCGGTAGATTCTAGCATTGGTTATGCATACTAATTTGAGATAATTTTGGGTTGATTTGTTAAGTAAACTTTAATGGTGTTTATTTCATTAGATGTCCTAAGTGAAAACCTTTGGATAGGTCATCATGCACTTATGTAGGCCATCAAGATGATGACTAAGGAAAATCCTCTAAAATAAAAGGAACTTGCTAGCCAAAATGACCCTTCAAACCATGATTGTACACCCAAAGAGAACATGTATCTACCAAAGGAAGGATCAATAGGGATGACAAGATAGGAAGTGAGTGGGTAAGATAGGAAGGAAAGGAAGTGACCTTAGTCTATGATAGGTGGGTAAGAAGGCTATTAGGGTTTCCCTAAATAGGATATTACCTATTAGGGTTTCCTCATTGATTATACATCCTAGGTTATTCATGCTAACCTTTAAACTTCAGTTAGGGTTAGGGCTTCCTCATTGATTCTACACCCTAGGTTATGCATGCTAACACTTAAATAGTTAAAATTGCAACAAGTACAATAGATCATTAAAATTGCAAGTGCTCAATAGATCGTTATAGAAGACACATATTCATGAACTTGTTTCATTTTTTATTTGTCAAGGAAGAACAATTTTTATGGGACATTATTTTTATGGGACGTTTTCATTTCAATTATGAATGTTGTTGAAGCATGTTAGTGGTGTTGATGGGACGTTATCCTCATATTGTACAAAGTCAACCTCTTTTGCAACTGACATACATTGGCATGGACCCCGATCAATCCACTTTTCATGAAGATAGGACTATCAAACTAAGAATGATTTCCATCCAAGTCAAAATGATTATGACAATCCAAAACACTAATTTCATTCTTGCCAAAATGAATGTACAATCCCAAATGCAACTACTAATGATAAACAAGAGTTGAAATGGAACTTTGAATTAGTGAAAGGTACCATAAAAACAAAAGTATTTCCAGCCAAGCATTTATCATTACGACAGTCCTATATTTCACTTTTTATCTTCTCAAGACAAAGGTACAATCTTTTTAAGTAAACATCAGTGATAAAAAAGTTTATAAGTGCCAAGTTTGCAAGCCAATGGGACTCTTAAAGCAAATCAAATTTCTAGTCAAGTAAAATGTCTTATGACAGTCCAAGACGCGATTTCTAGTCAAGTAGGAAGGATAAGAAGTATATTCACTTGGATTTTGATGACACAATGACTTGCAAGTAATTCAAGGCCTTTTCTAGTATTTTTCCAAGTTATGGATGTTTATATACGACTGTCAAAGTTGTTTAAGTATGGCTGGGAATGATTGTTTATGGGTGATTCCATGAAGGTGGGTAACACTTTTTGGCCAAATTTTGGCGATGGAAACATAATTTTTTACTCATGTGTTAGATAAAATCCCTTGAAACGCATATATGCCATGTGAATTTAGACTTGGAACACTCCACATAAAGTATAGACAGTGACCTCCACGCAGAGAAGAAAAAAATTATCTATACAGATCCATGAATCATATCACTGGGTATCAATTTAGATTACTCCAGGAATAGTATAGATGACGATCTCCTCATAGAGTGTAGAATCAGAACGATCTATACGGATCCACCTAAAATTGAAGCATCTTACTGGGTATCTGATTAGAACACTCCACATAGAGTATAAATGGTGACCTCCACGTAGAGTAGAACAAAATAATCTATATAGATCCGTGAAGCAATCTCACTAGGTATCGGTTTAGATTACTCCACGCAGAGTATAGACGGTGATTTCCATGCATAGCACACAATCAAAATGATCTATACATGTTCACTTAAAATCGAAGCATCTCACTGTTTATCAATATAGTTCACTCCATGCAGAGTATAGGATAAAAATTATCTATACAGAGAGCGTGGATGGTTCTACCATAATGGTTGGGTACACCTAGTAAAAAAACAAAAAACCCTAGCTCCCCTCTGACTCTTTCTTGAGTTTCCTCTAAGATTACCCATCTCCTTCCCTCAAAACCCAGAGATCATTCCATTATAAAAGCAGAGATCCTCCTGTCCCACAATTTTGATTTCTCACGTTTTCCTCTTGTTATGGGAATAGCTGTCAAGATTTCCTCCACAGAAATCACACCCTTATCTTACTCATTAATTCATAGAGGAAAATCCCCATACCCTAATTTCACTTTACACATCTCTTTAAATAATAATGTTATGCACATACCTATTTATATTTCCAGGTTCCTATGATATAATCCATATATCTATATATATATATGGTTATATCTTTTTCTATGTTTTACATGGTATGTATTCCAATATATTAGTGTATGGTTTGTATTTATACTTGTAATGTATTAAGCATACTTCCTTGGTACTTGATTCCATATTGAGTATTAGGTAAGAAATATTTTTTCATTTTTCATAAAAATAGGAATCATAAAGATCCATTGATTCGTTAACCGAGTATACTAGACTCGTCAAGACTTACTTGATCTTGGTTGATAACTAGGAGCTTAACTCATCTAGGGAGCTACTAATATTCTTTTAGTTCCTGAGGCTTGACTAAAATTTTTACCTTCCCCCTTGGTGGAATTAGTCCACCATCATCGTTTTAGTTGCACATGTTTTTCAGTGCCCTTGCGTTATTAAATTTCATCTATAAATTTTTATGATGCTAGGGTTTATACTTACACCTCTTTTTACTTACTCTTTATCATTTTCTGGTTGTGTACTGAGGGAGGTTTACACTGTGGATTCCTAACCATTCGCTTTTGTCCCTAGTGGTTTAGTTTCTCGTCTTTAATTTGCGTTCATGTTTTAAGTCTCCAGGTCTACGACTTAGGGAATTAACTCATATAAAATTACAAGCTTATTTTTCTGGTGGGGGCTTGGCCCTCAACTCCTCACCACAAAACAAGTACAATAGACATTCATAATTACAAAATATTTAGGGGTATGCAATACTGATATTACATCCTTTCCCCATTAAAAATAACACCTTCCTCAGTGTTCTTGTCTTTCAACAAATTTCCTTCCTCTCTTGAGTCATTTTTCCTTCCTTCCTCTTTTGTGTTCTGATCCCCTTATATCTTTCATGATCCTTTCAAGACACTATTTTTTCAGGACATGTAGTTTCCTATAACAAGATCGGGTCTTCCCAAAATTTATTTAGTAAAACATGTCAAAATTTGATAATTCAGTTAAAACATAAACCATGGATCCTTCTTTGACACAACAATTGGAATTTATGGAACATGTTATAGTCTTTATTTGTATTATAATACCTAATTATTCTTCCATAATGTAATTGATTCATAAGTAAAAACATAATTACTCATCTTTTGGGAGGACGTCCTTTATCTCCAATATTTGGATACTTAAATAGTCCTCAACCTGAGGTAGAACCTTCTTTCATTCACAAGTTAATATGATTTGTTTCTTATAATTTTCAATTAGAAACATTAAAATTCATCACTCCTCTTCTTCTTTGAGGGAGTTTTGCCTACTCAAGTCTTTCTTGACAGTCTAATTACTTGGAAAATTAACACTTTTGTTTCGTTTGCTATATCATGGAGATGAAAATATCCCCTAACACTTTTGTTACTCATCAAACTATCTCCTGAGTTCTTTTACAAATTCCCGTGTGGACTTATGGGTTATATTCGAGGTTACTCTCCTTTTTGATTGCTAGTCAAAAGTTTTATCCTCAATGACATCAAACAACGTCCTATCTTCCAAATGTCGAAATTTTCCCTACGTCTGTATATTGATAGCATAAAATATTTCACAGTTTCCCTCAATCCTCCTCACTTGAGTCCAAGAATTCCTTTTCCACCCAGCCTCTTGCTTGAGTCTAGAAAAAACAAGCTAGAGTTAGATAATCAATTTTTCTTGCCACTTCATTTTCCTAACACCAATTTTCTCACACAGCAATCACTTTCCTAAGACCATTGTGCTCCCACAGCATATGTTTTCCTTGTTCATATTTAATGTTAATTACAACTTTCGATTATTTGTGACACATAGAATTTGGTGCTTACATGATTTCACTGTCATTTCCCCGTTCCGTGAATCAACTTCACGGTTAGTTGAAATCTAATAATCGTTTACTAATAAACAATAATTTCATCTATTTAATCATAAATATTAAAGTGTTGTACCTCTACCATCATTCATGATTCTTAAAATCCTATAACCATCCAAAATAACTCCTTACCCATTTTTTAGCGATTGGGCTCAACTTATTTATACAAGTGAATTTATAATCCATGTTTGACATTGATCGTGAAAACGGTCATAATCATGGTAACACCCTGTAATGCCAATACAGAAATAAAAAAATCCATAGTTAATCCTTCGTTTATACAACCTCAAAAATATGACAATCTATGATAAGATAGAAGTAAGACATCACTCATTCTTAACTTTATTATTTCAGTTAGTAAATATTTTAAATAATAGTCAATTTCAATTGGTAGTGTTCCTAGCATAATTCTGCAATGTTAGTACATAACATTATATGACGTTCTTTCACTTGTCATGTTCAAACATTACTAACACTAAAAATATTTACTCATTATCTTTGGATAGTTATGAGTGGAGGGACATTCCAACTTTGTACAATATTAATGAGTGGCAAGCTAGAGACGTAGAAGTCTCAAGTTATAGTCTTATTTTCCTATTTGTGTCTTTAGAGGAGATAATATACTCTTTGATGCGACTCTTGTACTTTGAGTAAAAAATCCTTTTAACAAGGTGATGCAAGCCATCAATAAACACATGTTAAAACTTTTATAAAAAAATAATGGATAATGTTCATTACATGTAACTATAGGTATAGAATACTATTTCTCCAAAATCAGCCCACTCTTTTTACATGAATTTCAACATTGGTGCAACACACTTTATCCAACATGTTTTCAAAATCCAAAATCTTTTAACATAGTGGGATGTATTATGATTCATATATCTTATTACTTATATACAAATAATTCCTAAGGTGGAAATCACATAATCCTAACTCACCCTTTATAAAAGAATACATCCTAATACTTTACGAAATTCACCCAATCACCTAGATCCAGTATACTACACTTGCGTTATCACCCATTTCATGGAATACACCAATACCCTATGGGGTATTGTTTTTCTAGGATGCCCACTCTACTTCTACTTGTAGCAATTTAGTTTTGGCCTAAAGTGAGCTTTTAATTTAGACTTCCCTTTAAATTATAGTCGGTGTGTGAGAGTTTTCTTTAACCAACCATTGAGTGATTAGTTCTAAACCAAATATTATGATAATCCTAGCAATATCATTCCTACAACCTTATTTATAAATGAAGGGTGTCTTTAAATTTTTCCTCGAGAAGTGATGATTTCTACACTTCCCAATACTTTAGGGTTTTGGGACTCTTTGCAATTATTTTACAACATCGACTACTCTTCATAAAGAATAGTAAACAAATGGCTTCCACTAGTTCCGAGTAATAATTACTACCATTTATGCCTTCTTAAATCTTTTACCATTTATTTCTAGCAACCCATGAATTTTATTTTCCTAAGGAACCCATAGTTCATTACCCATCTATTTGGTGTCCTATGTTTTAATTTTTTTTAGTAGGAGTCTAACAATACCATATATATATATATATATGTTGCGACACACAATTCTAAGAAAATGACTATACTTCTTCCTTAATGTATCAGGAATAAAATTTATAGTCCAACCTCCCATTTTGAATGTGTAAACATAAACATAACCCTTACAATAAGACGGAAGAATTACCCACAAACTTTTGTCATACCCTTTCCATGATATTTCTTTATCCTCTTAGTTACCTCTTCCACTCTTTGGAGGCCCACTCGAATAACTTATTTCCCTCGTCCATCATTCTCATGCATCCACAAACAAAACCATTTGATTGGTTATTTTTTACCATCTTCCTGCTTTCTAATTCCATGCTGACCCCAAATAGGACCGAGTGCTATCACTTTGGCTCTGATACCATTTGTAACATCCCCAAGTCAATAAAAAAAATTCCTATCAAAATACAACTTATATCTCCAATACAACCACACAACTATTGCTACTTTCAAAACAAGACTGGTGCAAGCTAATGCTGGTCACTTATGACGTGTTTGATGCAATGGACTTCTAGAAAAATAGAAATATGAACGTCAAAAAGAAATATTAGAGGTACCTACACAAATTTTTGGAATATGGCATAAGAATATGAAACATGGACAATCAGATTACCTTCCAGAATATATAATTTTTATTTATGGAAACTAAGTATAAATCCCAAAAAGCGAGGTTCTTCTAAGGTTGGTATGTTATTTTTTTCCAAAAAAAATAATGAATATGTTTGTCTTGGTCCACTCGTTTGGTATGCAAATGGTGGAATTTTGTGAAAACAATTATATAGATTTGTAGATAACAGGTGTGTATAGTGCAATGCTATTTTTCCATATTTTTTTATGTTATATTTTTTTTCAAATTAAGGAAGTCAGTGACACCCTAAAATGACAAGGTGGAGTGTTGGTCAACCACATCTTGGTCTTAACATAGTCAATGAATGATATTTTTATTTTAGGATGTAGGTGTTTGTGTCTTCTTATGCGGGTTCTTTTCCATTTTCTAAATAGGTGAGCCAATCAAAAGTTATAGCTGAAGCAAACATCCTACCTTTTGTGTTTGATTGACGTTAGTCCATTTAAAATTAAATAAAAATAGAAAAAGATAATAGATTTAAATAAAAATTACATATTCAGAATCTACAGACAGAGTTACACAAGTGTGTGAATTTTCATTAGAAGTGGACAAGCGTGGCATATGCAAAATCATGCACGAAATAGGAGAAATTATACAAAACATGTTTTATGTCATAAGACACTCCAAACCACTTGGTTTGGCAACCCGAACCGAAAACCAAAGCAACCAAGTGAACCACCACGTAGGTTGGAAAAAAGGTGTGTGCCAAAATTCTAAATTTAAATCACGTGTGCATGTAGTTTAAAACACAACGTGCATGCACTAGAAGCGTGATCACGCTACTTTGTGCGCACGCATTAAAGACACGAACTTGCATTTGTTAAGTAAAAACTTTGTTTTGATTTTATTTTCAAGCATTTGCAATGTAATGATGATGATGAACAATGATGATGAGGAGGAGGAGGAGGATGACAATGATGATGATAAGGATGATGACTAGGATGACTATGACGATGACGACGATGATGATGATGATGATGATGATGATGGTGACGATGATGATGATGGTGATGACGATGATGATGAGCAATGATGGTGATGACGATGATGATGAGCAATGATGGTGATGATGATGATGATGATGACGATGATGATGAACAATGATGGTGATGATGATGATGATGAGGATGATGACAATGATGATGATGTGGATGATGACTATGATGACTATGATTTAATGAAGATGATAATGATGATGACGATGACGACGACGATGGTGATGATGACGATGATGATGAGGAGGATGGTGATGATAATGATGATGATGATGATGATGATAGGTTAAGTTGAAACTTTTCTTTGATTTTATTTTCAAGCATTTTCAATGGAATGATGATGATGACCATGACGATGATGATGAACAATGATGATGATGCTGAGGAGGATGATGACAATGATGATTAGGAGGATGATGACTATGCTGATGATGATGAGGATGAGGATGAGGATGATGATGATAAGTTTAGTTGAAACTTTGCTTTGATTTTATTTTCAAGAATTTGTAATGGAATGATGATGATGAGGTGGAGGATAATGACAATGACGACGATGATGATGATGACTATGATGATGATGAGGATGAGGATCACGATGCTATGTCTATGATGACAATGATGATGATGACGATGATTATGATGATGATGATGATGATGATGATTACAATAAAGAGGATGATGCTGTTGATGACAACAATGATGATGATTAGGAGGATGATGAATAATGATTGTGATCATGATGACGATGACGACGACGATGATGATGATGATGAGTATGATGATGAGGATGATGATCACGATGACTATGACTATGACTATAATGACAGTGATTATGATGATGATGATGCTGATTGCGATGATGATGATGATGATTATGTTGATGACGACGACCATGAGGATGATGAGGATGATGATGACTATGATGATGAAAATGATGTTTATGATGATGATGATGATGATGATGAGGATGATGACGATGCTGATGATGACGGGGAACAATGATGATGCCGATGAGGATGATGACTATGGCGATGATGATGAGGACAAGGATGATGATTATGATGATGATGATGAAGATGACAATGATGATGAACAATGATGGTGATGATGATGATGATGATGATGATGATGATGATGATGAGGATGAGGATGATGATGATGACAACGATGACGAGGAACAATGATGATGATGATGATAGGCTTAGTTGAAACTTTTCTTTTATTTTATTTTCAAGAATTTGCAATGGAATGATGATGATGAACAATGAGGATGATGATTATGATGATGATGAACAATGAGGATGATGACTATGATGATGATGAGGATGATGATGATGATGATGATGATGATGATGATGATGGTGATGATGATGATGATGATGACGATGATGATGATTATGATGATGATGATGATGAACAATGATGGTGATGTTGATGAGGATGATCATGATGATCATGATCATGACAATGATGATGAAGAATGATGCTGATGATGCTGATGATGATGATGATGATGATAGGTTTAGTAGAAACTTTCTTTTGATTTTATTTTCAAGCATTTGCAATGGAATGATGATGTTGAACAATGATGAGGAGGAGGAGGAGGAGGAGGATGACAATGATGATTATGAGGATGATGACTATGATGATGAGGATGGTGATGATGATAATGATAATGATGATGATGATGATGACGATGATGATGATGATGATGGCAATGATGATGATGATGAGGATGATGATGATCATGATGATGATGATGATCATGATCATGATGACTATGACTATGATGACGATGATTATGATGATGATGATGATGATGATTATGATGATGAGGATAATTATGTTGATGATGATGATGATGATGATGATGATGACTATGACTATAAACAATGATGGTGACGATGATGATGACGATGATGACGATGATGATGATGATGATGATGATTATGGTGATGATGATGATGATGATGATGATGATGATGATGATGATCATGAGTAGTATGACTATGGTGACGATGATTATGATGATGATTACGATCATGAGGATGATGATGACTATGATGGTGATGATAACAATGATGACGATGATGACTATGATGATGATGATGAGGAGGAGGAGGAGGAGGAGGATTATGACTATGATGAGGACGATGAGGATGAGGATGATGATGAGGAGGATGAGGAGGAGGAGGAGGATGATTATGATGATGATGACAACGATGATGAACAATGTTGGTGATGATGATGATGAGGATGATGACAATGATGATCATGAGGATGATGACTATGATGATGATGATAAGGATGAGGACGAGAATGAGGATGATGATGATGACAATGATGATGAATAATGATGGTGATGATGATGATGATGATGATGATGATGATGAGGATGAGGATGATGATGACGATGATGATGATAGGTTTAGTTAAAACTTGGCTTTGATTTTATTTTCAAGCATTTTCAAAGGAATGATGATGATGACCATGACAATGATGATGATGAGGGTGATGAGGATGATGATGAGGATGAGGATGAGGATGAGGATGATAACTATGATGAGGAGGAGGAGGAGGAGGATGGGGATGATGATGACAATGAGGATGACGACGATGACAATGATGATGAACAATGACGATGATGATGATTATGATTATGTTGAGGAGCAATGATGATGATGATGATAGGTTTAGTTTAAACTTTGATTTGATTTTATTTGCAAGCATTTTCAATGAAATGATGATGATCACGATGACTATGCTGATGATGATAAGGATGAGGACGACGACGATGATGATGACTATGATAATGAGGAGGAGGAGGATGATGATGTTGATGATGATGATGATGATGATGATGATGATGATGATGAGGATGAAAGATGATGATGATGATGATGATGAACAATGATGGTGATGATGATGATGACAACGATGATAACGAACAATGATGATGAGGATGTAGACTATGATGATGAGGATGACTATGATGACGATGATTATGATGATGATGATTATGATGGTGATGATGGTAAGTGTTGGAGGCCTCCCTTACCCTCCACTAGCCATAGGCAAGGAGCCTAAGACCTCATAATGGCACCCATGGGCCTAAGAAGAAAGTAGTAGTAAAGACTATATTGTAAAAATACTCGGACATGTGTGGATAGGAAGTCGTTGTTGAAGAAAATTAGGCATTAAATGAGATAAATGTTAGTGAGTAAATGCTCTAAATGTTAGGAAAAAATGGGCACATGCATCTAATTTTGTGTGCACATAAATGCACCTATGCGATCGTATTCACGTGTGTGTGCACTGGTTACTTGTTAAAAAAATAGAGATCTGGATTCCTGGGATTGCTACCAATTTTCATGGGTTTTCTATAGTTGTTCGCGTGTTTTATGTTCCTGAACTCTGCAAATTGGCTCACACTCCATCACCACTCTTTGATCTATTGGATAGAAGTTCACTCTTGGAATATAACAAACATATTCCATGGTCTTGGAATTTAGTGGAAAGATTCAATCTACAAGTTTTCATTGCAAGAAGAGATCATTTTGAATAGGTATCATGAATTGTAAATAAATGTTTTAATTCACAAGTGTTCAGATCATTTCATTGATTTATGTTTTATGATATTCCTACAACAATATCTCTCTCATAGACAACATTTTATTTCACATGAATAAATCCCAACTTCACATCTAAACAAGTCTCATATTCTCCATAGAAGATGAAGTATGCAATGTTAACTAATTTACATTTGCACATGAATATATTTTGATTTCACACAATCATGGCATAGATGAAGTTATCTATTGAGACTCTTCAATTTTAAAAAAAGCTTTGAAGTAATCATGGGAGAGGGTCCATATTGAATAGTTCACCAAGTTATCCATATTCTCTATACAAGATGAAGTATGCAATGTAGACCAATAATCATTTGCACATGAATATATTTTGATTTCCCACAAGGATGGCATAGATGAGGTTCTCTATTGAGACTTTTCAATTTGTATAAAAACCTTGGAAGTAATCATGGGAGATGGTCCATATTGAATAGTTCACCAATTTGTCCATGCTCTCGTCTTGATGCTATATTTATCATAACATGCATTTGAGCTTGACAGGAAATGAAGAATATTTCACTCATCTTCTTTTGACTTCCAATACTTTTTGAACACAAAGGAAGTCATAATCATATAGTTGTAACACCCGCAAACTTGAATCTCTTTACTTGACTTAAATAGTCTATAGAAATGAAAAATTGGTTTGAATATAAAGAGAAACCTTTAATCAGCATTTATGTATCAATGCCAACAATTGCCATACTAACATATCTGTAATTTAGTTAATTATGTTGGAAAGCGTCATGTTTTTTGGATAATGGAACTAATACCTTAGTTGTTGCTTCTTTTGCAGTGGTAGACCTCATAGCGTTGATAAAGAAAGTTTTGGAGATGGGAAACTAACGTAACATAGTAAGAAAAACTAGAAGGTATATGCCCATTGTAAAGGAAAATGAGGTAAGAGAAAAGGTCAGGTTGGAATTGTAGAGAGTGATAGATGGTATAGACATTTCCACTTATACTGCAGCCGATCCTAATAGATTTGATGACATAATAACCTCTACTTCAAAACTGTGGGTAATCGGTTGTAGTCAATGGACCCAACTCAAGTTCCAACATCAACACAGTCTCCAACCAACAATCCATCAACGAGCCATGTTGAAGCTCTTGAATACATAGGTATATTGAGAGACAATGAGTATGAAGCGTTGGACCTAGGAGCAATGATTAATTTGCAATCTCTGCAAGAAGACCACAACCATGTCAAGCACACTCCCAATATGGAACGACATGTGAATGAAGCACCAAAACAAAGAATCCTTGGGATCCGTAGCTCATGTCCAACTTCCCTACCTCAATTGTCTACTGCAAGAAAAAGGTCTCCTAGACGTATCCACGTGGATGAAATTTTTATGTCATGCCTTGAAGGTAAGTTTCTCAAACGCACTATCAATTGGCAATGTAGAAAATTAATGAAGGAATATTTTGAATCCAAAAGCGATGCAGGTAAATGTCAATTCTTACTATGTTTTCTAAAGTCAAATTGTTTAGTTATTGTTAGGAGAATTCTGGGCATAAATATGGTTAGAAGTTCAGAGGCTAACAATCATATTGTTAGAAATATCCAATCTTCTTTTAATGCGATTAGGAAGAAGTCATGTACTAAAGATCTTTGTGTGGCTCGTCATGTTTTATCAGAATCACTTGTAAGAAATTCCACACGGCAATGTTACCTCCTTTCACACACTTCTCAGATACTTAAATTAAATAGAAAAACTGTTTATAAGTACTTTATTATAAGAGAAAATCTGCAGACTCTAGGTGGAAAATATTGTTGGGATTTTGTTAGCAGGTTTCCTCATTGAGATATGAATCTAATTGATTATTTTAAGGACTTAGTACAAAATTTATGGCATGATCAGACCAGTTCTTCATCTAATCACAGATATGTTCTAAAGATGAGAAAAGGTTCTATTGAACGTGAACCCCATGTCAAACACTTCTTTGACACAACACAGACTAAACTTTATGAGAGATTCAGGAATGAGTACACACAATTGAACCTAGGGTAAAGGTCATCTGAGAAATGTAAACCATGGTACGTTCGTATATGCATTGATCAAAACACATGTTGTTGTAGATAACATGTAGAATATGAATATTTTTATGACATGTATAAACATATATTTTGTGATTTGCATACTAACCTTGAGTAGGGCTACAATGAATCCATAATACCACCGAATGCATCAAGATATTTTATCGCCAGCATCATGTGTCCAAGGCATGAAGGAAAAAAATACTATGGAAGATCATGGCTATATGGGAGTTGTTCCAGGTGCAGTGGGTTTTCTCTTTTGAACTGTTGCGTTAATGGAAGCGATGAGCATCAATTTGGAAATATGAGTGTGGAGATGCAGAGCTTCAAGTATGTAACCTATCAATCAGATAGTGTGAAGGAAAGTAAAAATATTGCATTGGTAAAGTCACAGGTGCAAATGATTATTCCATGTTTTTCCTCTTAGATGTGTAGTTTCTACATATACATTCTTTAAAGGTCACATTCTAATATGGCCCTTGTTTTCATAGAAACAGGTATGGGTATGTGATTTTTTATGGAGTTCTAGAAGTAAACCGAGTAGTATTTTCAACATGTGAATGTAGCATGATGTCAGGATGAGCAGTACAAAAAATACAGGGACAACTTTCCCATTAGGACCATATTGTCAATTGTGGATTTTGTAGAAAACTACACCCTTCAACCACAAAATAAAATTCAGAATCAATACTACCATTCTGACCAATTCAGCATCATGGTACATATTACATAAAGGCATGGGCCTAGGAGCAATATTAACAACAAGATAATACAAAAGGAGACAAACTTTTACATAAGTGATGACAGATGCCATGATTTGCATTATGTGAAACATTGTTTTCAAATTTTCTATGATCAACTAAAGGAGGGAGATATACAGATGGCTCATCATTGGATATGGTCAGATGGTTGTGCAGGTGAGTTCAAAAATGTCAGATCCTTCCAACGGATGAGTATGTTACATAGGAATTATAACGTGTCACATATATGGAACTATTTTGAGACTGGGCATAACAAAGGTGAGCATGACGGGGCTGGTGCATGCATCAAGACCACGCTATGAAGGGAGGAGATGAGGTTTACCAGAAATCCCCATATCAAAGATGCAGAATCCATAATTCAATGGTGCTATGTAACAATGTCAGACCGAACTAAAGTGCAACATACATGAACAGGGGTAGAAAGACCAATCAGGAATTTTTGGAATGTGGTTGACATAGATCGATCACATTTCTATAGTTGCAGCACATTACATGGAACACATGTATTTCAATCGGTTTGAAGCTCAAACAACCCCCTATTTGAAATATGGACACAGGAACTTGCTTTCTTTTTCAACCGTTGTAGTAGTGGTGAATGGTATCAATGTGAATGCATGGATTGGGTTGATGAGTGGGATCATGTGTCACTTGCAGTAGACCCATGTGTAGTTGTTGAAACAACCAACTTAGAGGAGGGTCAGCCAATGATTTCGACATACTAAAACCATATCTCATATCTTGTACAACTAGGATACATATATGTAGTCGTTGCCCCGAAATACAATGAATGGGGCACGGATTATTGGTTAGAACGATAGATTCAAGGTAAGCAAATACTGAATGGATCATTGATTTATTATGAAGGAAATGAATTTCCTATTGGATTGATGGTCATTTAGGGTGAATATCTTACACTATATGGGAAATAAAGAAGAACTAGTGGGCATGTATTCATGGATTACAGACCAGGTTCTATGGTTTATCACTTCACAAACTTGATTGTTGGCACAAACATCCATTTACAGACAATGTCAACCAAGAACTCAACCAAGGTACGTTACTTCTTACCTCATTTAGAGGAGAGATTGATGGAGGAAATTAGTAACAGAGAGGATCCAGATGGCTATATTGAATGAGATTGGGTAATCGCGCTTACACACCACTTGGGAGAAATCCTAGTTTTCAAAATATGGCCTGGAGGCATGCCCAGGTCATGCGAAGTTGGGTGGGAGGCCACCTTGGCCATAATCCCGTGCCATGATCTGAACGAAACTGACAGTTCGTCCATCGGATCCCCGGTCAACATTCTATGGCGAGTGGTGCAAGAGGATTAAGCATGTGAGTAATAAAAATGTTGGTCAAAAGTGAGATATTATTGTAGATAACTGAAACATGCTTATTCTTGTGGTCTTCCATTAGGCTTGTATTGCATCTTTTTAGGTTTAATTTTTTTCCAAAATTGGAAGGAGGAAATATTGTTAGGAAACCAACATCATGTTCTTCCTCGTAAACCAAAATATTTGAAAATTTCTCTCCAATTTGTGTTACATCAGGCTACTAATCAAAAAATAATTTCTATAATATTTCTAAATGGTATTTGACTTGTGTATTATGCTTTCATCTCTAAATTTTAATTGCTATTCTAGTTAGTTTTTATCCTTCTTCTATTTGAGTCAATAATTATAATTGAATGTGAAATAAGAAGCTATAACACAAAGAAAGGTCAAATAGTTGTTCATGTTGAAGAGATACAGTTTCTATCATATACCGTAGAAAAATACACCCATCTTAAGTCTTCTGGGACAACTTGGATTATGTCTTTCCAAGTAACATTTCTTCTATCTTTATTTTGAGAAATATAGTTCCTTGCTTGCTTGCATATTAAGTGTTCCAATCAGGACATAGGCGGCACTAGAGATATGAGATAGTATACTTCCTTATACATCGATGGAAATAAGATTACATTCAAGAAATATCAGAGTTGGACTTTCTCACTATGGAGTATGACACCTGAGTAGTATGACAATTTTTTGTTCCTTATGTCACGTATAATCATAATGCCCAATATTTGTTGTCTTTGACCCAAAGATTTCATTGAAAATTGACTTCCTAATTCCTTCTTCAACCTTTTAATCATTCTCTTACAATGGCCAACAATTACCCTGTCATCCTGGACCGAGAGTGACCAAGTGTCCCTGAACGACATTTTCATGTGACTTCCAACTCGAAATAAATCGGAAACCAGAGGTCGGATCGATGAGCCGTTGACTTTGTTGGTATCCTTGCATTCCATTACCTCTAGTGGGCCCTCTCCATTATGTTTTCATGCCCCAGTGACTTCAATGTGTAGCGATTTCGTAAACTAGGGTTTTTCTCAGTTTTCTTCAATGCAACTCTCGCATTGGTGGGTCAACTCTGTAAAACCCTTCACCATGCCAATATCTATGTGTTCAAATATTGGAATTAGCCATACAGACTTGTCAGATCCAATGACATGCAATATTGCTGCTCCATTAGGTTTTTCGCTCCCAGACCGAGAGTGACCAAGTGTTCCCCAATGACATTTTCATGCGACTTCCAACTCGACATAACTCAAAAACCAAAGGTCAGATCGATAAGCCATTGACTCCATTAGTCTCTTGACATACCATTACCTCTAGTGGGCCCTCTCCACCATGTTTGCATGGCCGAGTGACTTCAATGTGCATCAGTTTCATAAACTAGGCTTTCACTCAGTTTCCTTCAATGCAACTCTCGCATTGGTGGGTCAACTCTACAAAACCATCCACCATGCCACTCTTGGTGGTGTTCCCATATTGGCATTGGCCATACACAACTATCGGAGCCAACGTCATGCAATCTTGCTGCTCCATTTGGTTTTTCTCTCCTGCACTGAGAGTGACCAATTGTCCATGAATGACATCTTCATACGCCTTCCAACTCGACATAAATTGGCAACCGGAGGTCGGATCAATGATTCATCGACTCCATTGGTCTCTCGGTATGCCACTACCTCTAATGGGCCTTCTCCACCTTGTTTTCATGGCCTAATGACTTCATTGTGCATCAGTTTCTTAAACTAGGGTTTTTCTTAGTAGATTTATTGATGTTGTAATTTGTTGTAACAAGAGGTTCTAGATATGTTATATGCTTGGAAAGAGTGCCCTAAGGGATGTATCTTTATGGTGTTAATGTACAATTGGACTAGGGTTTATTTTGTTGGGTTGCCTTTTGATATTAGGATTATGATAAGCGAAATATTGGACCATAGTTACCACCTTCACACACATGTAGAGGAGAAGCAAATGAGAATAGTAACCACCTTGACACACATATTGAGGATAAGCATTAGAGAATTGTAACCACATATGACACATATGTCGAGGAGCATTGGGAACAAGAATATATGGTACAGAACTAGAGGAGGAATGCATTACATGAGGAAACTTGGATATGCATGAGGACACTAGGGTTTATATATGTAAGTAAACCTTGGAGAAGGAGATATAATACTAGAGGAATTGATGGTTGTCTTACAGAATCTATAGCTCTTATTGTGAATGCAAAGGAGGTAGAATTAGGGTTCCAGCCATGTAGAAGATACAAAGAAAATATCTAATGCCTTTGGTGATATTGCGGTCTTGTTTTTTTGTGATACATGGAGGTTAGGAAAAGACCATGGAAAACTTAACTTGATAAGCCTTGAGCTTCTTTTGATTCCTTGCTTAGAAGAATATTTTTTTAAGTTTAGTTTATTTTCCATGGAGGTCTTGGTGCTTGTTTTGATGCAATAGTCAAAGGCCTATGGTTTGAGAAATCATCCTAGGATAGACATGTTGATGTTGAAACTAGTGCTAGACTTCCCTGAAATGCCATGTGCTTCTATGAAGAAAGATGATTAGGGTTTATAAACCCTAACGAGGAAAAAAATTATAGTGTAGATACCTTAATGACAACAATGATAGTTTGGGGCTAGCTTCGCTTATGGTTTTCAAATACATATACATACATATCATAAATATACATATAAATAAGAACTGGTTCAATTGTCCGAATATTGTGTACTTGGAGATTTGAATTTTAGCTTATATTATCTTTATTGGGTAGATTCTAGCATTGGTTATGCATACTAATTTGAGATAATTTTGGGTTGAATTTTTTAAGTAAACTTTAATGGTGTTTATTTCCATTAGAGGAAATTTGGGGTCTAAAATGGGCCTTATAAGAAAACGTGCCAAAATAAGTTTTTGTGAGTTGGAATTCAAGAACCAATAGAATTTCAATAAAATAAGTCAACCATAATGGTTGAATTGACATATTTGTCATTAAAAAAAACTACTTTTTTTGTTCGTATTTTCGACATATCTCATTGTGGTTTTACTCAAATTTCGATCATGAGAGCTCGTTGGATGCATAATTTGATTCCGCATCAAACAAGTACCCACATTGCATACTTTTGATGGACCCCGCTACCCCAAAAACAAGAAATACCTGAAAAAATGTGATGATGACATCATCATCACGTTTTTTCAGGTATTTCTTGTTTTTGGGGTAGCGGGGTCTGTAAAAAGTATGCAGTGTGGGTACTTGTTTGATGCGGAATCAAATTACACATCCAATGAGCTCTCCCGATCGAAATTTGAGTAAAAACACATTGAGATATGTCGAAATTACGAACACAAAAAGTAGTTTTTTTTCTTTCCTCCTCCAAAATTAATCAATATTATTTTATTATTTTAACTATTATTTTATAATTTTCCTTAGGAGGCCCATTTTAGACCCCAAAATTCCTCTAATGATTACATATGCTAAGTGAAAACCTTTGGATAGGTCATCATGCATTGATGTAGGCCATCAAGATGATGACTAAGGAGAATCCTCTAAAATAAAAGGAACTTGCTAGCAAAAATGACCCTTCAAACCATGATTGTACACCCAAAGAGAACATGTCTCTACCAAAGGAAGGATCAATAGGGATGACAAGACATGAAGTGAGTCGGTAATATAGGAAGGAAAGGAAGTGACCATAGGATATGATAGGTGGGTAAGAAGGATATTAGGGCTTCCCTAAACATGATATTACCTGTTAGGGTTTCCTCATTGATTATACATCCTAGGTTATGCATGCTAACCTTTAAACTTCAGTTAGTGTTAGGGATTCCTCATTGATTCTAAACCCTAGGTTATGCATGATAACCCTTAAATAGTTAAAATTGAAACAAGTACAATAGATCGTTAAAATTGCAAGTGCTCAATAGATCATTATAGAGACACATATTCATGAACTTGTTTCATTTTTTATTTGTCAAGGAAGAACAATTTTTATGGGACTTTTGGGACGCAGAAATGTCCATTTTTCATCCACTTTATCTTCCTCTATTCCTCACATTTCATCGTCCCATTAATCTTTTATCATACCATTTCCATACATATATGTGGGTTTCACCTTATTATTTCCACTTTATTTATTTTTAGTATTATAAGTGAATTTATGATTAAATATTAGAAAATTAACATGATTTTCACTAATATGTCAAAGTATGGATGAGATTTGTAATGTGTAGGAATATGTGAAGGATCAATTCAAAGAAAAGAATTCACGCATATCTCCTCCATCATTTCAAGGAGATAGTTATGCAAAGAATATTCTAAGGAGAAGATCATGGAGATTTGGTTGAGAGACATGTGGAGAATTTGTGAAAGATATGTGGAGGATTTGAAGGGATCATATCTTGTAATAATAGGAAAGTAGTTGAGTGGTTGAGTGAATAGTGGATCTCTCATTATGAGATGGTTATTTCCTTCATGTATAAAAGAGAGTGCTCTCTCTTGATTTCATAATAATTATTAAATGGAGATATTATCTTATAATATTTTAGATCTTAGATTATCTTAGAGAATAGTATATTGTAGAAGTTAGTCTTGACTTTGTAATATGGAGAAGGGAATTCTTAGATTTTGTTCATAATCTTGGTTTGATGCTTTCATGATTTATGATTGATTCTTGTGATGTAAATTAAGATTGCTTTATTGTTAATGTGAGCTCACATGTGTTGTCTTGTTGCTCTTCATATGTTGTCTTTCTTTTATGCAATTTACTGTCAGCCATGTGTTTAATCTTCTAGCACTAGATTAGCAATTGTTTGTTTCAGTTTAAGGGGGGTTAGATTAGCTTAATTTCACTTCATTCTTGCATATACTTTGCAGGTGCTTCGTAAGACTACGAACCTCGGATTGACAAATTAAATGGCTGGGAAATTACTACAAGGGAATTAAAACAACATTAATTCGGCCCAACATTTTGGCGCCGTTGTCGGGCAAGCACGAAGGATTGAGGTGTAGATTTCAATTCATGCAAGTGTGGTAGTGTAGATTTCGATTCCTGCAAGTGTGGTAGCGTAGATTTCAATTCCTCCAAGTGTGGTAACATAGATTTCAATTGTTGCAAGTGTGGTAGTGTAGATTTCAATTCATGCAAGTGTGGTAGTGTAGATTTCGATTCCTGCAAATGTGGTAGCGTAGATTTTGATTCTCGCAAGTGTGGTAGCATAGATTTCAATTCCTGCAAGTGTGGTAGTGTAGATTTCAATACATGCAAGTGTGGTAGTGTAAATTTCCATTTTGCAAGAGTGTTTAATTTCCATAACTGTGAAGAGTTATTTATTTATTTATTTATTTTAGAGTGTTTTTTTTTTACACAAACGGTTTGTTTTTATTTAAGATTTTCAAATTTCAGTTTTGGGTAGTGTAAGAATCCCTCTTTCAACATGGTTTAACAATGAGTATAAGTCTGGAACTACTCACTCATGCCTTGGAAAAAGCTGGACTTTCCTCTTCCCAAGAAGAGGAGGTCTTGGCAGCAATAAGAGATTTAACTACTCCTCCATAATCAAATGAGGAATCATCATCCGAAAAATCCTGTGCATGTGAAGGAGAACAAGTATTTGAACAAGAGATCGGTGAAGACAAATAGGAGATCGAGGAGGACCACGAGGAGTTGCAACATGATCTGAGGAGTGAAAACTATGCCTACGAAAGCCCTATCAAATGATGGTTTCAAGTGAGAATGAGGTTAGAACAATTTAGTTTTTCTTTTTATTTAGTTAAATCACCGCCACAACAATTAAATTCGTTCATTTTTGTATATTGCCATTGTTCATTCATGGGATTGAAAGATAATATATTCCTATTACTGTTGCGTGTATGGCTACACTGGCTATTTGATTACACGTAACTGTTTTCTAATTCCTAATTAGCATAGAGTAGGTAGGATTTTATTTCTAGTCTTTTCTTTCACCTAGAATAAGTATGCTCTCATCTGCGCTTCATGCGATCGCGAGGATCAGAAAGTAGGATGTTTTCTAAATTTTTTAGGAATGAATCATTAATGTTTTGCAACATGCTTAATTGATTTCATCTTTATTTTGTAATTCATTATCTCCTTTTGCTAAAACATTTTTCAATTGTTAAATAAAAATAGTCTGCAATTTCATTTTTAAGCTGAACAACTATTGCATTTTTTTTGACATTTTGGCTTGTTAAAATTCGCTAAAGCACAGTCGGGACAGTCCTATTTTTAGGGACCATAAGGGATTAGTTTTAAAACTTGTTTCTATCCAAAGTATCCCTTTAAGTCTAGTTTCAAATCCAATTTGAATTATTCAATTTAGTTCTAAAATGAAAAAGATATGGTCAAAATACAGACTGGGGGTGGAGTAGGCAGCTCAAGAACACTGTTGGGACAGTCATGTTTTGGGAGACAAAATGGATGAATTTTAAAAACATGTTTCTACTGCATACTCTCCTATCAATATAGTTTACAACACATTTTTAATCATTTGATTTAGATATCATACGAAGGAGATATGTCTAAAATACTGACTACCTATCCTAAATCTGCACTCTAAAAAAATATGCTTTCTCAGCTGTTCATTGACATATTTGACCCATCAATTCTTCTTGTATTCAAAACTTGTTTCTATTGGAGATACCTAGATGAATATATTTTTATATCCAATTGGAATAACATCAATCCATGTTTTAACGAAATATTTGTACTCAAAATAGTGACCATTGGTCTAGGCTGAAACTCACAAACAACTTTAGGATGCAGGCTGTTATTCAGATTATATGATATACCATACCATAGAATTTTTAAAACCTGTTTCTACTAAAAGTATCCCTATGAATCCACTTTCTTTTGGATTTGAAATCATTCAAATCGGGCATGAAACAAAGAATTTATTACCAAAACACTGTCAGGTAGTCTACACCGACCCAACATTTTGGCGCCGTTGGCAAAAGTGTAGAATTTGATTTAAGGATATCTTGCAAACCGTGGGACATTTTTTCCTAAAATTTGGACTGAGAATGAATAACATCGTGAATAACAACTGTGGCAAGTTTCAGCTCATTCCAGTGCACGGTTTTCAAGAAAATGACCATCATCACCTACAGCGAATTCACATTTTTCTCGAAATCCGTGATGTGGGTTTGCCTAATTTTTGGTGTGGAGATGAATTATAATGGTAGTTACTTACTTGAAAAATTTAGCCCAACCCAGTTTGTATTTTGTGAAATATTGGTTCAGGAAGTTCAGCTGCAACACAATGTTATTCATGTTCATCTACAAAAGTGCAGAAATTGAAATGGGCATATCTTTCAATTGGTTAGTTGGATTCTCATGATTTTTGGATAGGAGGTGTATAATACCAATATGAACAATATTGGAAATTTTCATCCCATTTCAATGTACTATTTTTGAGAAAATGACCATAATCACCTACAGGAAATTTGCATTTTTCTCAAACTCCGTGATGTGGGTTTGTTTAATTTTTGGTGAGAAGATGCGATATATTGGTAGTTAATTACTTGAAAAATTTAAGCTCAACCCAGTTTGTATTTTGTGAAATATTGGTTCAGGAAGTTTAGCTGCAACACATTTTTATCCATGTTCATCTACAAAAGTGCAGAAATTGAAATGGGCATATCTTTCAATTGGTAAGTTGGATTCTCATTATTTTTGGAAAAGAAGTGTATAATACCAATATGAACAAGCTTCAAAATTTTCATCCCATTTCAATCTATGATGTTTGATAAAAAGGCCATAATCACCTACAACCAATTTGCATTTTTCTCGAAATCCGTGATGTGGGTTTGTCTAATTTTTGGTGTGAAGATGCATTAAAATGATAGTCACTTGATTGAATTTTTTTTTTCTTAAAGTCACTTTGACAATAATCTCAGATGAAACCAGCACGAGAAACAGGTAATTTTCTTTGCAGCTTATGTACTTCTTTTTGCATGATATGTTTTCTTTCTTGAACTTTTCACAATTTTTATGCTAGGTTGCATATCCTTATTCACTACAGTTGGGGAGGGAGAAATATATTCAATAAATATTCACTAATAAGTTTTCATGCAGGATTGTGTACTAAAGTTTTTTTTTTAGGTTTTAGAGACAGTCGCATTTTGCTGCTGAAGTGATTTTTCAAAGAAACACAAATTTTTTGAGAAACATGCTTTGACAGATAGCCTGAAGGAGCTGTTACTCATGATGTTTGATCATAAACATCATAACGTTGGTTGTTACATAGAAACCATCCATAAACTTGCATCATGATTGTTTATCCATATTTTTCCTTTAGAGCACCTTCATCATCCATGTCTTGAAGTCCACTTTCCATCGCTTTATCTGTCATGACTTCACACATGCCTATCTTTCTGAGTTGCATACATATCTTTATCTTTTTCTATTCATTTTTCCATTCCAGTTTGTCTTCTGAATAAAACCAGCTCCCTTTCCATGACTACATAGCCTGGCCATATCCATTGTTTGACTCTGAGATCTTTTCACTGATAGTCCTACCAATCTTTTTATACCAACTCGCATTGACTGATGTTGGATTCCTTAAGGCCCACCTTTCAACAAGTCTTTTCCCATCGACCTCAGCACCTTATTTGGGATATATACTAGAGTTCATTATTGAGTACCTGGAGGCTTGCATGCCTTAATGGCAAGTTCTCTTGCTGACAATCATGGGAATTCATCAATGTCCCTTAATCGTCAGATCTTGCAAGTGGATCGACATCAGCACATCTATTCGCACTTCGTAAGATGTACTTGGGTACCTTGGCACTCATTGACATCATTGGTGGGTTGTCTTGCATTGGTTAACAGCATTCATCAATGGCCGGTAATCCAATGATTTCTCTTCATGCTCGACCTCGACACATTTATTCGCATGACTAGAATTGTACCACTGGGTTTTGTAGTGGGTGAAGACTATACATTCATTTTCATGACTGCATCAGCATTTGCAGAAGCATGACTTCATATCTATGAGTGTACCACAGTTCCACTTTCTGCCTTCCACATTTTCCATTATTTATTAGCAGCAGTTCATGACTCCATCAGCAGTTGCAGAAACATGACTTCAGATCTATGAGTGTACCATGGTTCCACTTTCTACCTTCCATATTTTCCATTATTTATCAGTAGTAATTCATATTCCTCCACTTCACATTACAAGAGTTCCAGCAGTTATAGCTGCAACATCATTTACAGTTACATTTTTATCCTGCAGCCGTGACATATTTTCCATGATTTAGCAGCAGTAGTTCCGATTCCTTCACTTCCCATGATCCAATAGTTACAACCGCAGTAGTAGTGACACATTCAACGATCTAGTGGCATCAGCTACATTCTTGTTGCATCGTTCATCTACTTTTTGGGTAAGTGGGGGTATGTTGTTTTCTAAACTTTAATCATGCAATTTCTTACATGCTAGAAATGAATAATTTGGAAAATTCCCTCACCATGCTCCATTTCTTTCACAGCCCATGCTAGGTTGCATGAGGACATACAACCACATCAGTTGGGGAAGGGAAACTATATTCAATACATACTCACTACTATCATTCCATTCTTTTCATGACCATCACCCATTTTTCATCTCATTTACCATTCACGAGCATTTATTTTCCAACAAATCCTCTATTGCACTTTGCTTCATACACATTGATATACATATTGGCATGATTCATAAAGATAAAGAAAATACTTCCTTATGCATGATGATGCTTTCTATGGACATTAATAGCTTATCATTTTCAGTGAGTGTATGGTTAATTTTATTATGCAGCTACAAAACAGATGACGAAATGAATGTCATTAAAACAAGAACCAACATTCTTTACATTCATGGTTGTCACACAAGAACCAACCATAAGGAAAATGTCAGTTGTTACTCATGCATTTCACATCATGAAATGAATGTTGTTAAGACAAGATCCAACATTCTTTATATTCATGGTTGTCACACAAGAACCAACCATAAGGAAAATGTGAGTTGTTACTCATGCATTTCACATCATGAAATGAATGTTGTTAACATAAGAACCAACATTCTTTATATTCATGGTTGTCACACAAGAACCAACCATAAGGAAATGTCAGTTATTACTCATGTATTTCACACCCCAGAAATATTCATTGTTAGAAAGCCATCATCAATCAAAGCCAAAGTGTAGATGCCAAAAGTTCTTGAGAAGAGCCATACACGGTTGCATGAGGACATGCAACAAGTTCAGTTGGGGAGTATGTTGCGACGCAGAAATGTCCATTTTTCATCTACTTTATTTTCCTCTATTCCTCACATTTCATCGTCCCATTAATCTTTTATCATACCATTTCCATACATATATGTGGGTTTCACCTGAGTATTTCCACTTTATTTATTTTTAGTATTATAATTGAATTTATGATTAAATATTACAAAATTAACATGTTTTCACTAATATCTCAAAGTATGGATGAGCTTTGTAATGTGTAGGAATATGTGAAGGATCAATTCAAAGAAAAGAATTCACGTATATCGCCTCCATCATTTCAAGGAGATAGTTATGCAAAGAATATTCTAAGGAGAAGATCATGGAGATTTGGTTGAGAGACATGTGGAGAATTTGTGAAAGATATGTGGAGGATTTGAAGGGATCATATCTTGTAATAATAGGAAATTAGTTGAGTGGTTGAGTGAATAGTGGATCTCTCATTATGAGATGGTTATTTCCTTCATGTATAAAAGAGAGTGCCCTCTCTTCATTTCATAATAATTATTAAATGGAGATATTATCTTAGAATATTTTAGATCTTAGATTATCTTAGAGAATAGTAGATTATAGAAGTTAGTCTTGACTTTGTAATATGGAGAAGGGAATTCTTAGATTTTGTTCATAATCTTGGTTTGATGCTTTCATGATTTATGATTGATTCTTGTGATGTAAATTAAGATTGCTTTATTGTTAATGTGAGCTCACATGTGTTGTCTTGTTGCTCTTCATATGTTGTCTTTCTTTTATGCAATTTACTTTTAGCCGTGTGTTTCATCTTCTAGCATTAGATTAGCAATTGTTTGTTTCAGTTTAAGGGGGGTTAGATTAGATTAGTCTTAGTTTCACGGGGGTTAGATTAGCTTAATTTCACTTCAGTCTTGCATATACTTTGCAGGTGATTCATAAGAATACGAACCTCGGATTGACAAATTAAATGGCTGGACAATTACTACAATAGAATTAAAATGACATTAATTCGGTCCAACAGGGACATTATCATTATGGGATGTTTTCATTTCAATTATGCATGTGGTTGAGGCATGTTAGTGGTGTTGAGGGACGTTATCCTCATATCATACAAAGTCAACCTCTTTTGTAACCAACATTCATTGACATGGACCCCAATCAATCCACTTTTCATGAAGATAGGACTATCAAACTAAGAATGATTTCCATCCAAGTCAAAATGATTATGACAGGCCAAAACACTAATTTCGAGCTTGCCAAAATGAGTGTACAATCCCAAATGCAAGTACTAATGATAAACAAGAGTTGAAATGGAACTTTCAATTAGTGAAAGGTACCATAAAAACAAAATTATTTCCAGCCAAGCATTTAGCATTATGACAGTCCTATATTTCACTTTTTATCTTGTCAAGACAAAGGTACAATCTTTTTAAGTAAACATCACTGATAAAAAACTTTATAAGTGTCAATTTTCCAAGCCAATGGGACTCTTAAAGCAAATCAAATTTCTAGTCAAGTAAAATGTCTTATGACAGTCCAAGATGTGATTTCTAATCAAGTAGGAAGGCTAAGAAGTATATTCACTTGGATTTTGATGGCACAATGACTTGTAAGTAATTCAAGGCCTTTTCTAGTATTTCTCCATGTTATGGATGTTTATATACGACTGTTAAAGTTGTTTAAGTATGGCTGGGAATGATTGTTTATGGGTGATTCTGTTAAGGTGGGTAGCACTTTTTGGCCAAATTTTGGCAATGGAAACCTGATTTTTTACTCATGTGTTAGATAGAAGCCCTCGAAACGCATATATGCCATGTGAATTTCGACTTGAAGTAAAAAAACAAATTGTAGAATATTATGTTTTCTTCCCAATGATATTTTTTTTTAAATATTCCAATATCATTTAATGTGTGAAATTTTTCATTTAATGAACTGTGTGACCTTTAAAATTTGAAGAAGTTTAGAAGTGGTGCATGTCCATCCCCAATAATTCAATCTTACATTAATAATTTTAAAATAAATATATGAGCATGATCTACACAAAATGTATTGTGGTCTACATATTTTTTTGTTAATTTATTTTGCAATATACAATTATTTATTATTTTTTGAAAGTGACCACATCTGATTTCAGCATCATTTTATACACATGCATGTCCATCCAATTTTTTTTTACTGTTTTAAAAAATTGAAAAACCAAAAATACACTTTTGAAGACGACGCATCGATGTGTGGGCTGTGTATTTTTTCAAAAATTTTAGATGTGTATTTTTTACTCTGCGGATTTTTCTTTGAGCAGCTTCGAAGTTGTTGTCAGGTTTTCTAAGTGTAAGTTTTAGAACTAATTTAAAAAAAACCCATATGAATGTAAAAATGCATGCATGATAGCTCAATGGATAGAGGATTCAGGGATGAATCTATCGGTATGAACTCCACTCAGTTGTGTGCCAATGAATGGAAGCATTTACACCCCTAGAAGACACATAGAAACATTGATTTTCCTATAAGAGGGATGAAGTTCTGTTTTTCAGGCCCTCGATCGAGCTATGGAGCTTGATCGAGGGTTTATTAAACCATTGATAGAGGGTTTTTTAAACCCTCGATCGAGAAAATTATAAATAGCTCGATCAAGCTAATACCTCGATCGAGGTCTAGTTTTTGTTAAAAAATATTACAAAAGTGGTCGGGAATAAAGTTAAGCATTGATGGCATTAATGTCATTTCAACTACCTTTCTAACACCATTTCCCACCTGAATTCCTAAATAAATTCTATATAAACATAATACATAAACCTCTTACTAATTTTATCATTCACAATTAGCTAACCAATTTGAAACAATGCTTGTGTTTTAATGCAAATTTAGCATTGTGTATTGTGTATTGTGTTTACATATTGTTGTAGGTGTGAATTTGGATTGTTGATATTAATCACAATGAGAAGCAAAAAGCGTCGAAGTAAAATATTTAGTAGGAATCAAATCAACACCGAAGAAATAAGAGAGAAAGATAGAGAAAGAAAGAGGAAAAACAGAGCAATCTTGAGAGGAGAAGAAGTTGCAAATCAAGCTATGATGGGAGAATCAAATGTCATTGCTAACAATATTGGTATTTAATTTAAAAGTTATGCAATTTCATATTCATAACTATAATTTTCTTTTCCTAGTGATATAGTTCATATAATTTCATTCATATTTTCATATAATTTCATATTGCATAGTATATTTAATTTCATAGTGTTCTAGTTCATAATTTAGAATGTAACTATAATTTTGTAAATAATTCATAAACTTATATAAATTGTATGTGCATGTTTGAATTCATATATATGTATTCATAATTGTATGTAAATTGTATAATTTCATATTCATATAATTTTATAAATTGCATATTCATATATTTAATTTCATATTGAACTCTAGTTCATAACTTTTATATATATACATGTACATGTGTTAAATTAAGTTTAGAATTTATTATAATTTTGTAATTGTAATTTTGTAATTTCAAGTTGCATAATATAGGCTCACATATATATAATTTTTATGTAAAAAATTACAAAGATTGTTCTCAACGGGAGTTGATTGCACTGGTCATCATCGACTTTAATATTCAATTTTAATTTGATATTCATGTATATGAACATTTTCATAGTGTTCAAATTACAATTTTACATTACACTATGATGATGATGATGATAATTACATTAAAATTACAATTACAAGATCACATTACAATTACAATTACAATTTTACAATTACATTATATTTACAATTACATTACATTACAATAATTACATCATTACATTACATTACAATTTTACAATTGCATTACAATTTTAATATTGATTTAATTTTATATTCATGTATATGAACATTTTTGTAGTGTTCAAATTACAATTTTGCATGTTACATTAAATAATAATGATGATCTCTAATTACATTAAACAATTACAATTTTAATTTTAAACATGTACAATTTTAATTTCATATTCACGTGTATATGAACATTTTGATAGTGTTCAAATTACAATTTTACAAATTACATTACATAACATATTCAAGCAAAGAGGTAGATATAATATTAGACATGTATATAAGAGTATTTGTTGTACTCCAGTGCAGAAGGAAGTGAATCTAAGTATCCTTCATCATAAGGAAGAGAAGGAGATTACACAACTCTTCCATATCAACATCCTTATCATGAAGACCAAGGTTGACGCTCTATTGGATTCTACTTCACAATACAATCTCATAGAATCACATTAATATGCATGGATGATTTAAAAATGTTCTCAAAGAAATGCATAGACCATGCCAATAAGATATTGCATAGTTAATCTAAACAAAAATCAATTTCCTTATGTAACATATTAACTCTAGTAGAAGAAGATTGAAACACTTGTCAATATGTTGATCATTAGTCCGAAAATATAATTTTCCTCCATATTGAGTCTAATAACAATCAGTTTATCCTTCCACGTCTTGAATGTGCATCATAAATTTAGTAGCATATTCTCCTTCCTTCATGTTCAATGTGTAGGACTAATTCCTAAAGTCATTCTTTTCAAAACCGCATGCTTTATATCAAGGAGACAATAAGAAGAGGAAGGAAATATAACAAAGGAGAATTCAATATGGACACTTTATTAATTATGAAATTATGTATCTATGGTAAGCATTTAAACATAGGACAAATTAAGATATAAGAGATCACCATTGATTAATACCTACAAGGTCAAGCAAGGAAAAACTTAGAACACTATTTTGAGTTGGTGTGGGTTTGCTTGGGGCATATTTGGCCTAATTTATACAAGTAGATGGTTTATGTATATGGAAGAAAAGTTGGATGGCACTAGGAATCCCTTCTATGAAGTCTTCAACAACAATATACGCCCTCATTTTGCCACATACAATGTGTTCATTGTTTGTTTTTGTAAGGAAGGCATGCTCGAAGACTTTAACTCTCAAAGTAGATCTTGGGTGCACTTTGAAAAATATATAAGAAAAAAATATTCTAATTGTATAAACTGATAAGATTTCAATATCCTAGTTGAAACCAAATAGAACTATGAGACTATAACATCAACCAAGTGAATCAAGGTTATTAATATAAACTTGAACATAATTGTATTCTAGTATATGATAATTATGATAATTACATTACAATTACAATTACATTACATTGCAATGTTGTACAAATGACTAGGAATCATACTTAATAACCTAATTTACTTAATATTATCCATATTGGGACATAAGTATCATTTGCAACAACTATGGGAAGTACTTGGGATTTTCCCTAAAACTCATTATGAGGAGTACCACAAGAATGCCAAAGTAGCTAGCGAATGAGAGGACCTTCCAAGAAAAAAGGGAAACGACCCCTATCAGATTGACTAGATTCCCACCTGTGAGGAAAACCAAAGAGCTGTCGTTTGTGGCCAAGCAGTTAGCAGTTTTACCTATGCCATGAAGTGAGGGGTACTGCCCCAATACTCAAGCCTGAGATAGCCTTGGTGGCCAAGTTACTACCTTTTAACCATTAGGAAGCCGATTTAAACCACGGTCCATATTCATCTCCAGTTACTACTACAGCCACCATTGTTTTCATTTGTTTGTTAATTTGTTAACAAACAATGGAAATATGATAAACTTAAAATAAAATGTTATTCAAGCTTGTATAATTTATTTGCTAATGTTTTAATTAACAATGGAAATATTATAAGTAAAATAAAATGTTATTATTGAGCTTGCATTTATTTGTATTTATTCTTGAGCTTGTAAATTTATTTTTGAGTTTGTATTTGTTTATTACTAGATCTTGGCCAGCCATCACAAGATCATGCACCCTCTGATTTCTCAAGAGTAATTGGGAGATTCAATGACATTGGAATGGCTGCTAATTGTTTAAGAGGGTTGGATGATGCCACTCAAGAAGAGTTCAGGAACCCGACCCCTGATCGGACAATCAGAGAGCATGTTAGTAACATAATCAAGTTGTACTTTGAACAAGAATCAGTGATTACACAAGCTCAAATCCTACATGGATTGATAAAACACAAAAAATTGAAACATGCCACAAAGTTGTTGGGTTTTAAGGATGTTAAAAATAAAAATGCATGCGATAATGTAACAACTGCACTATTTGCATTTGGAGAGTCAATAAAAACTGATATTAGTGCTGCTCGTAGGAAAATTACAACTGATATTGTGGCATGAAGCACCTCAAGAAATCGAATGGTCACAACAATGTCAAAGCTGCTCCATGTTTCAAGAAAAACACTACACAAATACACTAAATTTAGGGTAAAGATAGATGAAAATGATGAAGATGCTTGTTGGGCTCTTATATGTAGAGAAGCATATAAAGACAAGATGGAAGAGGGAATCAAAGAGAAGGTGATAGAGTATTGGGACAACCATTCTCATGCTATACCAGATCAAAAAACATGTCCTGCGACAATGTTCTGGCATAGACATTTATAAGGAGCATTGCAAGCATGTTATGGAGATGACAAGAGTTGCTTTGTTCGAGGAATTTAAAGAATCAAATCCTGGTGTCCAGATCTCATTTACCATGTTCATTAAGTTAAAATCATGGTATATTAGGCCAAATACAATTCGAGACACTTGTTCTTGTCGATACCATGTTGAATTTAAGTTATACTATGACACATTTGTGGATTTTTGCAAAAAACATTGGGATGGTGAACTAGCTCCTCACACAATGCGGGATTTTATAATTTCTATGATACTATGCAATAGGAATCCTAAAAATGTGGTTTTCAATAAAAGGTGTGTAGGTGGGAGAAGATACCATGAATGTGGTGATTTGGCATTGTTCCATAGGAAGTTTCCTATCGATCCAACACACCCTAGATTGTCAGGTATCACAGTTAAGTGGAAGAGGTATGAGTTTGTCTCCATGAATCCAGCATCTTCTTCACATGGTCCATCTAAGAGGATCAACTTGCTCGAGGATGATATTCCTATTTCAGACTTCATGGACAAGTTTCAAAGACAAATTTACAAATACATTAAACACTCCCATAGGTCTAGGTGGCAAGATTTAGAATTTAAGCATTCTCGTGAGATTTTTTTAGCTAGGCACAATCCTATCGGTGGTAGAATTTGCCTAGAATTACACATTTGCTCCTTAGAGAGAGATACAAAGTGAATATTATCACTCTGACCAGGTGTCCATCTTCGTACATGTATTGTATAGACATGCTCAGGTGAGCATTGATGGTAGGGATAGCACTCCTCGGTCACGTGATGTGATCAAGGAATATCATTTTTATGTCATTGATGATCGTGAGAATGACACATTGTTTGTTCAGCACTGCTTTGGGTTGATTTATGATTCATTCAAAAAGAATGGGGTGTCATTTACATAACACTAGATTTGGTCAGATGGGTCTGCGGGGCAGTTCAAATTGGCATGCTCATTTTATTGGTTTAGTCGCCTTCACAAAGAGACGAGAATTCGACACACCTGGAGATTTTTTGAAATAGGGCACGGAAAGGGTGAACATTATGGAGAAGGTGAATTCATGAAACGAGCACTTTGAAGGTACCAAATGAGTCATAGTGCATCTTGACTCAAGTGCTCAGCAGAAGTAGTTGATTAGTGCACACAAAATTTGGGTCACCAAGGTCATGAACAAGCAAAGTCGGTGTGCAGGTAGGAAAAACCAACAACTTAATTGGAATTTAATAAATGTGTTTGTATTGTGTGTGTGTGTGTGTGTCATGTTTTCTATTCGATGTAGGTTTTTTTGGGATGTTTCCCTTAGCGATGTGAATATATCCATGCCATGGTATTGCGAGACCATACCTGGTATGAGAGAACTACATTCAGTTCGTAGTAAAGACATGGGTGACATATTTTCCATTGAAATGAGGAATTATGCATGCTTCTATGAGTTTTGCATTGACGCCAATGGGCTGGGGGTTGATCATTACATGAACAATGCATATGTCAAACAATGGAAATATGTCCCTCTTAAACCAAAGGGGCCACATCCGATTCCGACATGAAAAGAGATGCACATTGACCATTAGTGAAAAATGAGATATTAGTGACTAAAATCCACATATCAATGACCACTTTTGGTTTGGCGATCGCTGGTGGCTAATTTACAGTCTTTTATTACGCGACTAAAATTGGTCATTTATAGCTTGTCGGTTGGTCATTAATTTGGTCATTGATTTGGTTATGTATTTGAATCAATGAATAAATATATGACCACATTTATGACCAAATTAATGACCACATGACAAGCTAGAATATGACTAAATTTGGTCGCGTAATAAAAGACCATAAATTAACCACCAAAATTGTTTTTTGGTCATTGATATGTGAATTTTGGTCGATTTTTTTGTCATTTATATCTCATTGTTTGGTCACATATCTCTCAATTATTGGTCATTTTATTTGCCAATTTTGGTCATTAATCTCATTTATTGGTCACTAATTTAGTCATTTTTAGTCGTTTTATGTGTGGTCATTATATTTTAGTAGCTTGAATGGTGTCCATTATTAATCAATATAAATTTTTAATATGATATTATGTTTAAATTTAAAAAAAGAATCATACATTTATTCTCATCTAATGCACTTGTGAATTACGCAATGTCACATTATAATTAATTACAACACATATAAATAATATCTAATACACATGTAAATCACACAATGTCACATTAATTAGTTAATGATTACAACATTGGTACATAATATAAAGTACAACCATATATATTAGTTTTAAGCCACAAATTATATTATATGATATGTCAAAAGTATTACAATAAATATGAGTTTTCTCAAAAACTCATATTAATCTCCATGTAACTTTACAGGAAAATCATCACTTTTCAAAATATTACAATGGCTAAACCATCATACTTGCACTTGGCTAAAAAACCATACTTAGATCCCACATCAACAGCTTCAAAACCATACTCAGCACTAAACCATACTTAGATCCCACGTCAGCAGCTTCAAATCACACTTAGCATCTTGAAAGTCTTAACATCAGGTTCTTCATATTGAATGACAAATATTCAGTAGCAGGATCTTCATACTCAATGGCCCACTTATAAGTTAAGCTCACTCCTGCAAAATCCAATAAAAAAATATCACTTGTAAAGTAGAAAAACAATGAACTGTAAAGTGGAAAAACAATGAAGAAAATTATTTATCTTCTTCAACAGCTAACAACAATAACCAAGATCTTGTGCAAAATAATAAAATCTAATCTAACAAATTCAATTTAAGAATTGGTTAAAATTAAACTTGAATGGATAAATCTGCAACTATTTAGTACCTAAGAAAATTAAAAATCATCTCTAAACTAGGGAATGGATTTCAACAGGAAAGATAATCAACAAATCCACAAAACAATTATGCTCGACTGCACACGTAGAAACCTACATACATAGTGCAATCTGTGAAGGCATTCACCCCTATATGTCATGTGGTTAGTGAATGACATGAAAACTATGGAAACTAATGAATGATTTAAGAAAGTCTCAAATCCAACGTCTAAAAGAATAAATAATAGATTTCTTTACCTATGGAGTCACCATTCTACCATGTATGATTTGGTGCAAAAGTGTAACAAATGCACTCAAACATAAGTTGGAAATGCTGGTGCAACAAAAAAGTAAAATGTATGAATTGTGTATTTGAGAAAAGCTATATAAACCTACTTTCCCAAATATGCAAGAAACATAAATCAAAAGAGAAGAGGGAAGTGAAACCTTAGGGGAAGCCGCTTGACGAGTTGGCCTTGTTGGAACAAGAGAAGGTGAACTGAAAAGAAGAACCATCTTTTATGGCCATACACACAATGACAATAGAGGACCAACAATACAATTCTCAGGCAATACCAGGTTGATTATGTAGAGGATGGTTGTATTTATACTATATAGGATTTTCCCAAAGGATGGTATCTAAGTAGAGATGTTTCCCAGTCTTTGTCCATGAAATTGCCTTCCTACACCCTAATCATTTGGCACATTCATACATTATAATTGGCCTTTATATTAGTGTTTTTCAACATTTGAATATTCAAATATCTACAAATGCTTGAAATCGTATTATGTGCATAAGCCTCCTATGGTAAAAGAAGTTCGTAGTCCACTAGAACATAGTTTCCTAACACAGTGATATTATACTCAACCTTCAGTATAATCAAAATCTATCAAATAGAATCAACCATTGTAATAAAAACAGCTTTCCCCAAAACCCATCAAATAGCATCAACATTCCCAATTTCCTACATGTCTACCTTGTCCTTGTTTCAAATATATATTTGTATATAAACAAACAAAAATTATAAAAAACTTATTTTTAACTTGTCAGCCTCAAAGTGTTCATGACATAGTTCAGGCATCAAGCCAACAACCATCATATTTTACCCTCTATGTCTATATATACTCAAAAAAATTCATTATTTTTTCTTTCTTGGACTCTAGACTCTGGAAAATTCACTTTATATTCACTCAAAAAAATTCATGAATTTTATCTATATATACATACATATTTTAGTGACATGCTATAACCCCTGCACCCAGATGCCATAAAAACACAATGACATTCATACATGAACCACACTCATACAGCCTGGCCACTTTGGAATAAAATCATATGTACTAGTATATGCAAAAAAATACTTCTATGAATTATAATCACGAATCTGAAAAGAACTATTGCTTGTTAGTTTTTTTCCATTTGAATGCATTCGACATGTTGGACAGTCAGGTTTCCTAATAGTAAAAGACTTCTAGGAATGTAATATCTGCATACTAGTGGTAAAAATATTTGAAACAACCTCAATATCATCAGCCATGGCCTGTTCTTTTGATCTGATAAACTTTGCCTTCAAAATATAATCATCCGGCCATTCAATTTTTAGAGAATATTCCATTACTTTGTCACTTTTTGTCTTAGGACTCATTGAGAGGACAGATTTTCCAAGAAGATGGAGCTCAGATATCCCAAGACAGCATAACTCTGAAAGCCTCTGTAGAAATAAAGCATAAAAACATTCAAAATAGTATAAGGTTCTTTTATGTAAATATCAGATAATACCATGAAAATTGTAATAAAATCAAGGATAAAATTTCTGCTTGAAAATGCATTTATGACAAGCTTGGGTTACTAGGGATTTTCTCTCACATGCTCTAATTTCCTCAAGACAACCATATGTTTTCTTAACTACCTCATCAAGAGCAAGTCCACCAAGTGCTACTATAAATCTGCAAAATAAAAATTAATAAAAATTAATAAAAATTGTTCAAGACCTCAAATCAGTGACCATACTACGAAATAGCAACATAAAACATTGATGTGCCCATAGCTAAATGTAATTACCATGCTGCCATATCAGCTGCTTTGCTGACACTAGATTCACAAAGAGTTTTTATTTCATTTCCATTTCCCATTTCTGCACTCTCAACATTCTTAACCGTGTTGAATTCTAGGTTACCTCCATTGCTTTCATTACTTAATGTAAATATCTCTTGGACATGCTTGAGCATTCCATCAAAGGAAACCTTCTCTTCTCGTAATAATTTTTATTTTGTTCTATTTGTTGTTCAGGAATAAACACCTTATAACCGAAGGTCTGGGGTTACCAACGTACTCTTAAAACTTGCAGACATTCAGCTTTAAAGTACAGAAAGGAAATAAGAAGATAGGATAGACTCACCTGATTTACGACAGTTGATCCAAGCTTTGTCTTCTCCCTATCTTCTTCTCCTCCAAAGCTTTCAGGGATGTTTCTCCTTCACCTACAAAGTGCAAATCCTCCAAATGCAAACTTATACATGTATATTTGACAAGTTAGATAAACAATATATAGAGTGCTTAATCATAATTATTCATCAAACCATGATACATGAAATATATTCAACACACATTTGGAATAAGGATTCTCTTTATTAATAATGGTGAATGAGTTAAGGTTACAACCCAACGCCTGAAGCAAGGACTCCTTTACAACCAAAGGATTCTTAGTTATGCTGCTCCAATAGATACCACCAGCATAACTTTGCTCTCCAAGTATAATTCATTAATGCCCTCCCCAAGGCCTTTATTTATACTTAGTGAAATAAGGCAATTTCGAAGGTTGAGGAGGTTGAGACAGTTAAGATAGTTATTGTTTAGGGCTTAACAAATCTCAATCAATCATGATTTATTATTTTTAATGTCAAAGGAAGGCGTATGCGAGTATTGATACTGGAAACCCGTGTATGACATGCGAGTTTCTATAAGGGAAACCCGCATACAGATATGTACGCAGGTTGCAATGACAAATAATCGCGTACAGTACGTGACATGCTATATGAAAAGTCATGTATGTATGCGGGTTGCTTATAGGGAAATTCGCGTACAACAATTGACTTATGAAAAGGTAAAAATGGCAAGCTATATGGATAGTGAATGTATTTCATAACATGCCCATCTATAGTCTTTTAGGCAACCTTCAATCCATAAATGTCCTTTTGTCTGCCAACAAGTGAAGTGTTAGCACTCGGACGGAGAAGTGTCATTTGGGTTGATAACAGATGCGCCCTAATGTGTGAGGTCAGAGGAAAGTGATGGTCAAAATACATTATAATCTTTATCTTTGGAGAACTCAGAAATCCAATGGAGCAGAGGTAGTACCTGAAACAAATACATAATAATGTCATATACAAAATCATATCTGAGGATGTTATGTTCAATATACTGGAACACTAGCTCCCTTACAATATTTGAGTACATCATATAATATGGGTGCAATACCACGTATATTACAAAGGTGGATCGAAGCCACAATATACAATAATGATGAGTCTTCAAAGATCTGGAAGCTATGTACATAAGTGAAACATAATCTTGCACAACTTAGACCATAGATGAGGAACTAAGGTCTTCATAAACAATCCCAAAGAACTATTACAATCCAAGCCAAGTGAACAAATTTAGGATGAAGTCAAACATGGAGCGGATTCAACAGTTTGTCAATCAATAAGTGATAATTGACAACTGAAGCAAAGGAATTCACCAATGATGGAAGTGAATCCTGAGGTACTATCATCAAAATTCTAGGTCTTCATCGTCAGGAAGTACTGAAGAAGAACCATACTGTGATAAGGGAGGCAATAGATCCCCCAATGGATCACAGGAGTGACTAGGAACTAGGCAAAGGAAGGGAGACACAAGAGATAATAGATATAAAAATGATGGGATCATGATAGAGATTAGACATTGAGTTAAGTCCTTGAACAGTGCGCACAACACAAAGATGAACCAAGGCAAATTTTAACTTTATAGATAGAAAAACTAGACTTATCTGTCATGTAGGATACATGATCAGATTCTCCAACTATAACGGACAAGAGGAGGAGTAATAAACTTGAAGTAATAGCTAAAATGAAAGTTAACACTGAGACATGGGTATCAAAAAAACAGAGAGTGCTATGTTCAGGGATGACAAGCTGCCACTAACTGAAAACAAGAGAAAACTTCTTCCTTACCTTCCCTGTTAAAGTTTAACAAGTGCAGGAAAGTCCACTCAGACCTCTCTTCATTTTTTAACAATATTGAAGAGAAGAAAAAAATAATGCTTGATAGTGTCACTGATTCGTGGATTTAATGAGCCCGAACTAGTACATGCTCAGTCAGTTTTTTCACATTTAGAGAGTCTGGAAACTCCAAAGAAGACTCCAAGGGGGTCCTTTTTCATCCAATTTAGTCTCCTGAAGCTGAAAAAGTATAAAACATACCACAAAAGAACTCTCTTAGCTTCCAAAGAAGTAAGGCACACCTTTTTCGTACTTAGTCAGGAAGGTCCGAAAAAGATTAAATTACCACCTACCCATTGCTCCTTCAAAAGCAACATATAGCCTGAGTTTTACGAGTGTGAAGGAAGGAAAGATCACTCAGAAAGATCCATTTTATTACGAGAAATGGGGTTTACAACAATAAACTCAATGCTTTGTTCTTTAGGGTTTAACAAGCATGACATAGACACAAAGTACACTCGGAATCTTTTTCATGTTTAGGTCCAGAGCACGAAAAAGAGAAAACTAAGCTCATACGAGGAGTTCCTTTTCTGTAAGTTTAGTCCCTCAGGTCCGCAAAAGTGATAAACCGATGACTGAGAATACTCTTCTCAATTTTGAAGAAAATAGAGTGTTCCTTTCTTGTATTATTCCACATGGTCTGAGAAAGAGATAACCTACCACCAATGTGGATGCCCATTCACATATTCTTAACGATCCTAAATGGACAAGTTTACTCGATAGTCAAGTCTATTTTGAGGAGTCAGACCTGGGCCTAAAGAAACTCAAAATCTTTCCCGTGAATTTTTAACGAGTCCGAAAAAGTCAACTTCTAGCCTCCTTACCGTTTTTAACGAGCTCGAAGGAGAGCAGAAACAATGCTCTAAATGTGAGGAGGCGAGTGTCAGAGCCAGGAGAAACTAGTTCCAAGCACAAGGAAAAAACCTATGCATAACGTAAGGAAAGCAAGCAATATAAGGACACTCGAGGAACGTCTCCTCAAGGTAAAGGGTGTCAACTTGCAAAGGCAAAATGATACAAGGCTGAGTAGCGATGAGAACAAATATGAGGGCTTATACAATGAGCTAAAAGCGTGAAAGCCAGCATCAAGCTCATAAGCGCGAGCAAGGCATATGCAAATTCAATTACAACTTGAACAACAAGGTGAGGCCAGTAAATAGTTCTGAATCCAACTACAAATCCTGTCTCTAAGAAATAATAGCATCAGGATCATATTCAGAAGAAAAGATCTGATGCAGGTCACTTTGGCAAAAATACATGCGACTTTGCTATCTTCTACAAAAGGGAAAGTCAAGGAAGAATCGACTGAAGAGGATTCTATAGCGTCAAGGTTCGAGGGTTTATAATTAGTAAGATAAACCTTAGAAGGAGAGAAAAAATCAACAAGGGAGATAGAGTTTGCAGGAAAAAACTCAGTATCACAGGAGTTGAAAATTTCGTAAGAAAAATCAAACTCATCGAGATCACTGACTTGTTGTTCGAAGTAAGAGTCAAAATACTCAACAAGACCAACATAAGAAGAAAGTTTAGGCTTACTAGGAAAATCAAGGTTATACTTAGTCACAACTGAACCGACATCCAAAAGAAGATTAGACTGTATCAAAGACTCTAAGAAGACTTCATCTGAAGGAAGGAGATCATCCGAGGTAGGACACATATCTAAACATTCAAATGGATTGACAAAGTGGAGAGAAGGCTCCATAGTCTGTAGAGGATGACTCATCTGGTCAACTACTAGGACCAAGTCCCGAGAAGGTAAGCATGAAAACAAAGGCTACTTCTTAGTAGCAATTGAACACAAAGGACATGAGGCCACATAGTTCACCTATGGCGGTGTAGTGTCTATAGAAACATTGGGAATCGATAGAGGAAAGATCTAATCTCTAGTTGGGTCAGGAGAAGGATCAAGAAAATCCAACTGATCGATAGTGACAATTTATTCGCCATGATTAAAATACATCACATGAAAAAATCTTGACACCACAGCTTGCATGGCATAGACATAATCATGTCCGAGGAGCATATTGAAGTCCAAGGGGTCTTCTATCACCATGAAGTCAACTAAGACGGTCTTCCCACCCAAATTAACAAGTGTTTGAGTAAGAATTCCCAAGGCTATACTAGTTCTTCTATTAAACGCCAGTAACTGACTAGCAGTCGACACAAGGTGGGGAGATCCCATGCCTCACCAAGCACAAGCAGACAAGATACTAACTGAGGCTCCTCTATCAACAATACAACAAGCTATCATGTATGATTCAAATTTTACCTTTATCTGGAAAGGTGCATCAGAAGGAAGGTGTGACTCAACTAGGCTATCTCAATCAGAGGAAGCAATTTGAGAGCTTGGTGGGGGTTGATCCAAAGTAAGTTCAGTGCCCCCTTGTTCAGTAAGTTCTGAACTGGCAGTGAAGAAAATGTGACTAGCATACACTTCACTCTCCAAAGGAAGAGTGGGATTGATCGATACTGAAATCGATTCAACCGCTTCATCAAAGTCACTCTCCGTAGGGAGAGTGGGATTGACCAAAGATGGCATTGTTTCAATCACATCGGGATCACTCTCCGGAAGAAGAGTGGAATCGACCAAATCTAAGATTGGTTCGACCGCTTCATCAACCAACGATTGAGTAGGTTGTTGAGAAACTATAGTTTGTTCAAAAATAGCATGACCATGAAACCAAACTCTTCTTACCTCTTCAATAGAAGGGCATTTATAAGTAATGTGGTCTCCCTCACAAATATTACAAGGAAACTCGGGCTTGTGTTTTGAACGGGTAGTCTTTTCAACAGTGTCAACATGACTCACAGTGGCTAACAAATTTTCTTCAGCATGAACTACAGAGGCTGAGAGACTACCCCCAACATGGCTTGTAGAGGCTGAGAGACTAGGTCCAACATGACTTGCAGAGGTTGAACAAGTGCCCCCTTTCTTATGTGCCTTCTTCCTATTCCTCCTTCTTTTACTCCTTTTAGACTGTCGGTTACTAGTATCAGTACTTTCACCGCATGAGGTAGAAGGAGTGGGAGAATTAACTACAGGTGAATGAGAAGCAATGTTTTGATGCCCTTGAAATAAATATCTTACTTGAGAAGCATCAAGAGCATTTAGGGGGAGTGGAAAACAACCACACCGGTATCCCTAAGGTGAATCCAGGTAGATTCTGGGTGGCCATCAAGGGAACACCAACATTCCCCGTGAGAGGAATAGTACAAGGAGTTCCCCACATGGGGATCTCTTGGTTGGTGTTCAAAGGGGTGTTAGCCATAGTTTCAAACAAGAAGACAAAGTTTGAGGTTGACAAGCAAGAAAAATTACAAATCACACACCTAAAGGCACACTAAGTACAGACAAACCACATAGCACTTACTAAAAAATTCCTAAATCCAAACATGCAATCAAGTATAAGATATGCTTTCCAAAAGAAATCTAATAGATAGTTACTTGGCATCCCTATAGATGTTCTTAGGTACAAGCAAAGAAATCACCCATCACCGTCCCACACCTTCTACCGAGGTTACCTTCCAAGCTTGTCCAAGGTCAACCAGAAATAGCCTTCCGGTGTACCTGTGTATGAACCCTAGATGTTAAATAGACTAAAGGCTACCTTAACTATATTGATAGTCTAGGGGGATAGTCACAAGCTTGGTTCGTACGCATGGGTAGGGTAGCTAAGCCTGACACCCTGTCTAAGACAGAATCCCCAGATGCGCAAAAACCTTGGTCTACGCTTTGACAAGGAATCAGAGGGTTATCTCCTCAGTCCAAACCTCCACGTGGCCTCATGCTTAACTCCCATTTGAGAGGAGTTTCTGAGATACAATCAATGTAGAAAAGGGTTTACCTAGTGATTAGCCAACTATGTCTGAATTTTAACACTTGTGGGGAGTTTAAACTTCCTAATGCACAAGTCTAGCTTGAGCTAGTTGGTGTATGACCCTATAAAATAAAACTTACTAATAATTTTTAAATTATATCGTTTATTTTAAGGGTTGTTTTTAGTCAGAGGGTAAATGGCGTGAAACTTATGTGGTGTTTTGACTCAAAGTTGGAACAAAATGACTAAGCAAAGAGAAAAGAAATGCAAAAAGCAATAAGTATTCCCTTTATTTTTCAAATAGATAACTTGAAAGCCACAAAAGAACAAATTCTTTTTTTATTTTTTCAAAAACAATGATATGCCATGCAATCTAGACTAAAAACCTAATCTACATGCATATAAAGCAAACATGTGTTTTTGTATTTTTCTTTTATAAATGCAAAAGAAAAACAACCTATCAACTAATGCAAGTAAGTAATGTAAGCAAAAGCAAATAGACAACTACTATGCACCTAAATGCACAAAAAACTTGAGTATGCTTGAATTAAACAAGTTGTATAAAATGAGCAAAGTGAAGCAAACAGATTAAAAAGACCAAGAAATCAACCACCTAAGGAAGACTTGGAACCCTATCTTGGGTGGACACAATGTAAGGAAAACACTGAGATCACACAAAGGAAAGTGGCACACCAATCACTATCCAAAAATAGACTGGGATAAACAATGTCTGGAACCCTGATCAGTGATTCAGACAACCTACACTTAAACCTATGACCCAAACAAGAAAATCCACTTCAAATTGCAAATAGAAGGAAAATCCAAACAAGAGAACTCAAGGGCTTTACAGGAAAGCACAAGGTGTGGCCAACAAGGTCATCAGACTAACATCACAGTGCTTATAAGGAAGACCAACTAGCAAATAGGAATCATAGAAGGATAGGGACAAGCAAACCCTAGCCCAAAAATCCCTATTTCAAGGCTTCTATGCGACTGTGTATAAGGGAAACTTGCATACTGTACGCGACTGTCCTAGAGAGCAACCCGTGTATGCAGGCCTCTATACGCAACTGTGTATAAGAGCAACCCACGTACAGGTACAAAATTTTCTTAAAAAGAAGAAAAATCCACAAGGCCTTCAAACACTATGGTAAGCATGAACTAGGACAAGATACCACACACAAACTCAAGGCAAAGACTGGTCAAGGGTAACAAAAATAACCCACAGTAGTCTGGATCCCCAACAGAGTCGCCAATTCTGTTGTTCAAGAATAAACACCTTATAACCAAAGGTCTTGGGTTACCAACGTACTCTTAAAACATGCAGACAATCAGCTTTAAAGTATAGAAAGGGAATAAGAAGATAGGATAGACTCACCTGATTTACGATAGTTGATCCAAGCTTTGTCTTCTCCCACTCTGCTTCTCCTCCAAAGCTTTCAGGGATGTTTCTCCTTCACCTACAAAGAGCAAATCCTCCAAATGCAAACTTATACATGTATATTTTACAAGTTAGATAAACAATATATAGAGTGCTTAATCATAATTATTCATCAAACCATGATACATGAAAGATATTCAACACACATTTGGAATAAGGATTCTCTTTATTAACAATAGTGAATGAGTTAAGGTTACAACCCAACGCTTGAAACAAGGACTCCTCTACAACCAAAGGATTCTAAGTTCTACTGCTCCAAAGACTTCTGAATAGATACTACCAGCATAACTTTGCTCTCCAAGTATGATACATTAATGCCCTCCCCAAGGCCTTTATTTATACTTAGTGAAATAAGGCAGTTTCGAAGGTTGAGGAGGTTGAGACAGTTAAGATAGTTATTGTTTAGGGATTAACAAATCTCAATTAATCATGATTTATTATTTTAATGTCAAAGGAAGGCGTACACAAGTATTGATACTAGCAACCCATGTATGACATGTGAGTTTCTATAAGGGAAACCCACGTACAGATCTGTACATGGGTTGCAATGACAAATACTCGTGTACAGTATGTGACATGCTCTAGGAAAAGTCACGTATGTATGTGGGTTGCTTATAGGAAAATCCGCGTACAACAATTGACATATGAAAAGGTAAAAATGGCAAGCTGGATGGATAGTGAATGTATTTCATAACATCCCCACCTATAGTGTTTTAGGAAACATTCAATCCATAAATGTCATTTTGTGTGCCAACAAGTGAAGTGTCGGCACTCGGATGGAGAAGTGCCATTTGGGTCGATAACACTATTGCATAGTAATGCATAATGATTTGGAAAAGCTTCCAAATCCTATAGATATCAAAATTATTCATACCTTCATATGACAATCGACATCCTATTAAATAATGGGACACTAAGAAATCACCTTACCTCAAGTTGCTCAGGACCTCCATAAATCCAAAAGCATCGGTCAAAAGTTGCTTCTTCAAAGAACAATTCCTCACACCCATCTTGCTTAGTCTCCCCATCATCTTTATCAATCTCAATTCTTGTCTCTGTGGCTAGCCGATCCATGGTCTATCTACCAACAAGCTCTAGCACATGCATTCCCTTGGCTGCAAAGGCTTTCCCACTCTCATAGACCCAAAACGCATCATGTACCAGACGAAAATTTGAGATTTCAAAATCTTTCTAAAATGCTTGGAAAATAATGTACCAACCTCTGATTCTGAAGCTTCCCCAGCATATGATGATCAAGACACAATTACATCTTGTCATTCTAGTTTTGAACCTTTTCAAGAGGAATTGTCATCCCTTGGTAATATATAAAATTGTGTTAATCATAGCAAGGTATTTATCTGCTAAAAATTAAGGACAGAGAGTAATGTGTCATTTTCCATTACTAGAAGAGATTAATGGCTTATTTTCCATTACTGGCAGGTGATATATTCCCTGATATGCAACTAAAGGATCTTAAAGCTTCCAATTCTATTAATAGAAATATACAAAAAATTTCATTGGTGATGAAGAAGACTGCAGTTTCAACTCCATTTTGGCTTGTAAGTTTCACTCTTTATTCTCTGTCATGCATGTTATATATCTTTTGTGATGAAAAATGTCATGTTATTTCAGAAAAACAATGTGTTATAAAGCTGCATGTAGTGCCCATGTATACAGTTGATCCCAAAATAACCAGAGCTACATGAATGCACAACATATTTGGATTTTTTGTCCTTTAGTTGTTCAAACATCTAGCGTCTACAATAACCTAAAATTCCGGGGGACTTCCTAATCATTTACTGACCATGTAGGTCTACAATGTACATGATCGAATCACAAAAGAAAAACAAAACATGAAGTGTGAATATCCAGACCTCCTCACAAGTAGGAAACTGAGATCATCATATATTTCAAACCAACTCCATTGTTGAGAGGTCTGAAAGTAACATGCATAATAACTACATGATGCTATGGCACCTCATATTCTTTGTATACGAGGTCAATGGTGATTACTCAAGAGGAATGTAGCATATTTTCTTGCCTTTCTTTACTCCAATTGAACTTACCTTTATGATTTCTGGTTGAGCTATGGAGCTGGGATAATCAAGACAAGATCTGGCATAGAAGAAGAAATAAACATTGGCAATGTGATTTCTGTATCCTTACTTTCTTTTGGCCCCATCTTTTAGCTGTTGAGGATCCATAGAAAGTCAATAAGGGGGTATGAAAGAATGTATGAGCAATGCTTCCAACAAACAAATGATCACTTAAACTGCTAGCCTCTATGGGCTAAAGAAATGAGAAAATATTTGATATCCTCTCATGTAGTTTCCCCAATGATTCCTCTTTCAGGAATCAAATTGTAATACATGGGAACAAAATACCAAAATTATCATCATTCTCCATGAGACCAAGAACCATCCTTGTGGAAAATTTGGAGCATTTCCTGTGGAATCCTTTACCTTCATAATTGTATTGACAAGGAAAGACTTTAAGTTATGGACCAAATAAACCACCCCACTAGCAGATTAAATCCTTGCAAGCTGTGAGTTGACAAGAACAGGAATTACACCTCCATATTTTTGAGCTTGAATGGAAATTCACTATGATGAGGGAGAAATGTTGGATGTGGATTTGAAACCATGTGAGATCCAAAGTTCCTCTTTGTATGCTTATATGTAGATTGCTTGATTGGGAATTTTTTAAGGATGTGCCCAGTTTTGTGGCATAATTTGCATCTAGAAGGAAGCTTCTTGTAGTCCAGATCTTGATCCCACTCAAAATCCCCACACACTAGAGTTATCTTGTTTGAAATTTGAAAGACCTCCATTTGTACTCAACAATGCCAATATTTGAGGGATATCCTTGATCTTATCAGTGAGGATTTCTAGTGCAGGATATTGGAAAGTAACCAAAGAATCCCCAATAGACTTAAGTGCTTTTCCATTCCAGAAGTGTAAGGGAATATTTGGTAGTTGAACCCATACATAGAGTAGATCCTTCCCTACAGTGATGAAGACAAAGTGTCGAGTCCGATAACCCAACCCCAAACCCTTATACATCGAAGGGAAGGTGTTGAGGACAAACTCTTTGTCATCTGCATGCTTGAACTAGAAGGAGTAATAACCATGAAGCAAAGGAGAGATGCAGATTTTACAGATCTCTAATCCCGAACAAAGGGATTTGACCCCTGAAACCATATTTGATATTGATGGATTCTAGCTATTGAATTAGCCAATAAGTGTCATTGACAACTCCATCCATTCCAAGATCCATTCTATGGGAAGAGAGATATGTTTTGAACCTGAGACCTAGAAGTACCTCTTACCACCTGGATTTGGCTCCTCTGATCTATGTGAGGGATTTGTTGGACTTCCTTCCTCTACCCCATCATTCATACGCTCTCCATCACTGTCACCTTTGGAACCTTCAATAACTCTATCACTCTCCATCTTTCATGCTTGCAACCAAACAAAAATCCTATATCTTTATATAGGGTTTATGCAATTGTCTCAATCTAGTTTGTAATGTTTTTTCGAGTTCTCACCTAATAGCATTGGAGAGACAGATAAGTATGAATCTTTCCAAATAAAACATTGAGATTTCCCAGAATTAGAACTCATTGGAAGTTCCAATAGCATATCTGATATACACTATAGTGGCATTGCCTATAGTATTGAGCTTTCCTACAAGTTGAACTCTTTCGAAGTGCTTGATGTAATATGGGTTTTGTTGTGTGCAATAATGGTTTATACTCTCTATGACTAGGCCAATTCATTGCCTCTGCATGTTGAAATTTTTTTTGTGGTGCTATATCTTTGAACCGTAGCAGCAGAATTCATTTGAATATGGCACTTCTGTATGAAAATTCAGCCAAGAAATTCAGTTAGGACAATATCCCCCTCAAATTGAATCAGTAGCATACAACAAACAAATAATAACCTTTAATTGAATATTTAAATTTAATAATTATAAACTTAAAATGCACTTGGGTTTATAATATGGAAACCTCAAAATATTTGGTCGGTACACTGCATTGTGAGGTCTCTTCCTGTAGGGACCACTACTCTCCAAGAATTTTTAATTATCATTTTTTCATATTAATGGCATGCTTAATTGTAAACGATAATAAAATAAATAAATACAACCATGGTCTGATGAATGAAGGTAATAAAGAAATGGAATGATTTGACCAAACGTAAAGTCTGCTTGCAGCATTGTGCTCTTGAACACAAGATGACAAATTTTGTTTCAACCAATGGTCGATGTAAGGCCAAAGCTCATATGGGAATTGATTAGTAAAACTGATCTTCATGTCTGTTATGCACAGTGTGATGTAAACTATTACATTTTGAACCAAAGTTTTCATTGTTTGGTAGAATAAATGGGTTTCTTTGAAAATTCGGTGATAAAATCCCAGTTCTGCACTACAAGCATAGGGAATAACAATAATATCAATTGTGAATTTACCACAATTCCATCAAGGGATGTGACAAAAGGAATCCCCTCTATGCCCTCCAGATAAGTTGACCTCCATGTCTGTATTTTATAAAAAAGAGTGCTATCATTTACCAACCAAATCATCATTCATCTCCGTTCATATACCTAGAAAAGCTTATAATTGTTCTTTTACTATCCAATTTATTCCTCCTCCCAAACAAAGAGTGTTTTCCATATACCAAATGGCAGTGATGGAAAAATAAAATATATATTTGGGACTGGTATACATATGTACATACATACTTGATCATGTGATATTGAAACCTAATGTACTAAAATAAGCAAGTTGTTGACTTCAAATAAAATCATCAAGACAACTTTTATTTAAGAGTTCAAAAAGAAAATAAGATTGTATTCTATACATGGCATGCACATATAGGGCACAAAACAGTGTTACCAAGATTTCTAGTGCATGAGTTTGACTCTGCTCAACCTTCAAATGAGCAGTTTCAACATTCAGTCAGGTCAAACTCCAACTGACCTATAAAAGACAAGAAACCCTCCCAAACTAGCATATTTTCCCGTGTTTTGTTGCTGCTCTGCTCTCTCTTTCAGAAAATGCAGCCATAGATCACTGAGAGAACATCATATCGAAGCAACTAAGGTATCTACAAACTAAACTAGGGCATCATAAGATTCATAATAGAGGCACCTTTGTAGTAGTCCTACCAATTCATATTCTTAAGCAACATCTGTGAATTCCTTGAGTAGATTCTTACTTTCATAAAGAACTTCATTCTTCCTGGAACATTATACTTCATCTTCACTCTCTTGCATTGCATGCCAAGCTATTTTTTGCATGCCTAGCTACTTTCCTTTGTACAGGTACATAGCAGTTCTTTGTCTCTTTAATTGCACTTAGAAACTCTTTGATCATCACCAACAATACTTCACATTTTTCTTCATCCTCTAATAAAAACTACTATATGCACTTGCCATCCTTCATGATACTATGTATGTTCTTCCTTCCATCTTGCATCAACCACCAATCAAACTACCACAATCTTCCCAACAAAAATTTGTAAGCATCCATGAGAATGAAAACGCACAAGCATCCATGAGAATGACAATGCGCGATATTTCATCCTTATGTTCACTTATATGGAAAAATGAATCACATTGATTTATCACCATCACCTCATAAACTTGATTGATTCAACATGGACAAATAAACTGCAAATTAGTAAGCGAAAATGTATTCTTCCTTTATTGATCAAGGTGATCAACTGTCAATGGGGTTGTTGTTCAAATGTGAAAATAGTGCCATGTCAAGCCGCCCACCAAGATTCAATTCCCTCATAGGAATGAATAAGTGGTTAGCAGTAGGTGAAATTCATAGGTGATTTTGACAAAAGGAAACACCTTAACATATCAACTTTGACCAAGGAAATTGATTGTGTTCAATGATTTTCCCCTCAAGGACCATTTTCCATGCATCCAGTCACCCATGATACCCGAAGTCTTCAAGGAAATTGTAATTCTTCTCTTTGAGTTTGAAGAAAGTACTTTCAAAAAATCAAAAACATCAATCTAATTGGAAACCGTGTCAAAGCATACACTTCTACTTGAAGACTGTGACACCATATGAGTTGAACTAATGGCTCTAAGGGATGTAACTAACACCCATATACATACAACACTCATATATTCATGATGCATGAAATAAGTCTAAAGAAAGTAATCACATGCTACACAAGAAAATACTTGCTTGCTGCTCTGGAGAACCACCTTGAGCTCCAAAACCTCTAACATCAGAAACAGTTACACCACGAATCCCCATTTTCAATAGACCCTGTAATCTCCATTCCATAAGTTTAAGAAACCTTTCAAGTGCATGTGTTCAAATAGTACACATCAATAGTTATATACAATAATACAAAACATAGGTTCCTTTTCTCTACTGATAAGATGATGCAAATCTTCTCCAAATAGAGTATGGAGAAATTTGAAGTCTCACTGAAGTAACATGGGAGATGCACCATGGCCTTCAAAGTTTGTCAATGTTAAAAGCACCCAATAAAACATTACTTAATCAGTAACTATTCCAATTTATGTTAAATAAAATCAAATCCACATGATGGAGTGTTAACAATACGTCAGAAGTGAAAGTTTGTGCTATGAGTAATCGATCTGAGAATAATAATGCATATAAGTACCTCAAAATTGCTTCTACTTTGTAAAAATTGGCTTCTGGGACATAATCTACCAAACCCATTTAAAAGAATAATGTATCACAGCCCAAAATATCACCTAAAATCTATGTTACCAGAAACGTGACCATGCTTAACAGTTTTGAAGGAAAACTTCATAGAAATGGGGACAAGACAAAAATCCTTGTTTTCTATGGTTGTTCTCCTTTCTGCAACAAAAAAACTGGTTTTTAAGAAATGTGTTGTTCCTTTGAGCGATTTTTGCAAAAATGGCTTTTCGTTTTTGTAAAAACAATTTGATTTTTTGGTCATTTGGTGGGTGGAGTGTGCTGACCACATAAATGTTCACTCACATAAATTGAAATACCATTACCTAAGGTGCACGATCGAAGGAAAATTGGCCCTAGATAACCTGGTTGCGGTGTTCCTCGTCTAGGGAAAATATCGATGGAAAATTTGAATTAGTGGATGCAAGCTGAGTGGATGTCTTCTTGGGGTATGCACCTGTTACCCATTTCCTTGCTCCTGGTTGGCTAGGGTTTCTATTCAAATCCAAGAAGGATGCGTGGAGGATCTTGTCTAACCAGTGGTATTTGGAGAGCAGCCTTCTTACACTCAGACCTTGGTACTAATGCTTGACACTCACCCAAATAGAATGAGGTCAGTAAGTAGGGAAAAACCAGTAGGAAGATGAGCTACAGACCTGGGTGACCTCACAGTTTGTCAAAATTATGATATTTACAATGAAATAAGTGGAGTAGCAGATTAAACAGTCCTTGCGGGTCTATTTTTCCCATTTGGATCTCAACAATTTAACAGGGATGGAGCAGATCTAGGATCTCGATTATTCGATGGGATCTTCCCCAATCAATTTGGAAAGTATTGGCTCAGATCAGCTTCTACGAGTAAGATGGAAAATATGTTGTCCAGACTAACGATGGGGGTTTGCAATTACAACCCGGGTAGACAGAAATCCATGGAGCTCCTTTCACACTCATTGCAGGTCTATTTTTCCCCTTTGGAGCTCAACAATTTAAGAGGGGCGAAGCAAATCTGGGTGCATTGAAATGAAGAGAACTGGATGGAGTGGCTAGCCTGAAGCTCAAGCATGAAAGCTTCAATATTGCCAAGTTTTCATAAAGATGCAAGCACCTGTGATTTCCTTATTTTTAATTCATGTTTCTCCAATATTCATTACTCTTCCTCTTCGTTGAGTTATGTTCCTCATTCTTCAACTCTTGACACATCCCACGGTTCCATTTTACTAATCTATCAGCTAGATGGATTTCCTCCTCACAAAAGCATCCCCAGGACCAATGAAGCTTAAGAGACATTTTCCTCCAAAAATATAAATAAAGATAGATCCACACTTAGGATGGAAATGGTTACAGTTCATTTGAAAATCCCCACCCAAACCAGATCTTTCTTGACTTTCATTAACATATGAAAGGAATATGGTAGAAAGGGCAATGTAAGGGAGAATTAAATAAAACAACCGTTTTGTTCATTCTCTATAATTATTAATTAGTTTGTTATAACGTTAACTTTGTTGCGAGTGCCATTACTACGCTCGGTGCCTTATCTCTCACACTATGGACTTATTACTTTTCATATTTCTCTTCATCCTTGTTTTAATACTTTGTTTCATAAATTATTTCTGGTGGCAAAAACTTTTGCAAAGCTAACCCTGAATTCCTCATGTTTTTTTTCATTTTTTACATATTTATATATCACAATTTAAGCTTTTCACAATACAAATTTATTCTATTATTAAGATAGAGAGATTGGAATGATCAAGTTCATTTTAAGGGGACATATAATAGAATACCTTTAATATATTTTAGGAGCCCTTGCCAATTAAACATTTCCTTTCGTTCCTTCTCTAGATCCAAATATTCCAATAGACTTCACAATATGCAATAGTTTCTAGTTTAGTGCAACTTTGTTATTTTTGTCAATGGGGGACAATTGTAAAAATGGAATGCTTTCAGGTATTGTAGATGTATCAATCCATTTTTTTTCATTTTTAATAATATGTTTGAGCAAGTGATACTCTATGTAACAAAGATTTTCGTTTTTAATTGGACATGGATCCAATTTGAAGATAGGAAATTAGGGTTATACTTTTGTTACTCAATGAAATAAGATTGTTTATGACTTATCCAGAATATGTAATTAGTATTGTTATAAATTTCTTAGTGGCACACTAAAGGCTGATCTAGAAGCTCTTTACCTTTAATTTTGTTGTTTTTCTCTCTCCTCGTTTCTTATATGTGAAACCTGGAAAATTCATTTCTCATACCGTTCTGGCTTCGTTTCCCGTTTCTCGTTTCTGGTAACATAGCCTGAAATTAGTTTTAGGTGAATCAAAATTAATATTGTAGAGTACCTGGATAAGTGTTGGTACCATTATCTTCTTGGGCCGATGCCTTTATCTATCACCTTCTTCATCTTTCCATCCAGAACTACCATTCAGTGCTTCACCCACCTCACACCATCTATCATGTGGATACCCCCCAACTTTATAGACTTCATGGTTGTTGCTGGAGATGAATGAAATATAGGAAATTTCATTGTATGGCCGCTACTGGAGATGAATGAAATCTAGGAATATGTACAAGAAGAAGAAAATGACGGTGACAAAAGAGATCCTTTGGAAAACAGAGGCGGATGGGAAGCCATGTTTACCATTTTCATTCCTTAATTTTTCCAGCTAAGCAATTGTCTTTTCTCCAGCATTTCCAGGAAAAGGTTTCTAATTTTCACTTGCTCCATAACACCAAAATATCACACTTCTTCCATCTTTGATATCCTGAAAAATTGTAGATCAAAATTTGATGAATTCGAATCTCATTAAAATGCAAAGCATAAAACATATTTAATGTGTGAGCAAGACACAGAAATAAAAGAAAAAACTCAGCATGTTTATAGTGCTTCAATAATAGGAAAATATGCTTCCCATTTTTAAATGTTTGATTATCTAGATTTTTAACATAACAATCGAATAAATGAATGTTGTTAACAGTATATAGAAAATTTGACATCGATGGGCTAAAATATAGTATGTTTGATTTTAGGTCTAATTTATCTTTTCATTCTAAAAGTAGGAGGAACAAAAACCTATGACAGCTTTAGGTCTTCAGAAAATATAACAATTATTATAGTCCATGTCATCCCTATACATGGAAATGTCAAAAACTCACCTGGTCTATATAGCACCCAACCCTGTTGGCACAAGCTCGACCAAACACTACAATGTTTCTTGGTACTTGAAGACAAGCAAATCTTTCTCCTTGTTAAACTTCCCAATCGGTGTATAAAGTTTGAATGTCAGATATCCCAATCGGTGTATAAACTTCCAGAATCTTTCTCCTTGTTCTCAATGAGAATGTTGTAGGTAGCATCAGGGCGAAGAATGAAAGTATAAAGATGAGTCAACTGATCAGTTTCACATGATACATCCTTTTTGATAGGATGGTTCTTTCCACCATGACCAAGAATTGCATGAACCTTCTTTGTACTATAACCATATATATTGGGACCAAACATGATACTACCATCACAAAAAAGGATAGTTAGGCATAAAAGCAAAGCTACTACAAAGGTAAGAAACCTAACTTTAAGGCATTAATTAATGGAACCAATGCTGAAGAGGGATGAGTTGAGTAGGTACCTGTAAGGTGTATCTCCACCAAATTTTTTTTGGTCAACATCACCACTCAGTAGCTTCACATATCCACCACCACAATCAATTTTCTGCTTATGCTTTACAGAAAATTGAAAAACAAGTGTCTTGTCCTTGTTGTTGAACTCTGGAAACTCCACCGAAATGGAAAAGAAACGTTGCTCTCAAGAAGATGTGATGAAAAATATAGTAGGTAAACTGTAGGTTTTAACAGTAATAAGTCTATGGTTGCTCAATTTCTCATCTGTTAGAAGCCACTCTCAAAAAAACTTGAAGAAGAATTGCATAAGTAATAAGCAAAAGAAAATTTAATAAAAGCATGAGAAAATATGCTCAGCTTTAACAGTATATAAGCAGAGGACTCATACAAGTAGTTACTTCATGTTCACTTTAATGTTTCAAATTCAATGTACAGTAGGGTGTTCTTCTAAGAGATACATATAAATAAAATTTTAACAGAGAATGATACAAAATTATAGATATTTTATGTATCTTTTAAGCAATCAATCATTTGTTGGGCATACTCCGATTTGGCTAAAATTAATCTTTAGATAAATTACATCTTGAAATTTGTGAAATTTGGAATTATTCCATCATTCAGACAACATGACAAGATACTTACAAACTGTCTTGGTCCAAGATAACCCCAAAAAAATCATATGATCCAATTAAACAGGCATTTCTTCTGAACGTTTAAACAATTTCAATATTTTTAGAACAATCCAAGCATCATCATCTAAACCAAACATGGTACCAACATATCAATCTAGAAAAATTCATAAGGTCCAGTACAATAGAATTCATCTCAAAAATTTCAGAACTCAAATATACAGCTTATAAACCACCCAAATACACTGATCAGAGACGGTCAGACTGGTCCATCTTGGTCAACTACTTTAGAATCACTTGTGCTCAACACATACACACAATCAATTTCTGCAAATACATTAGTCCACAATCACCTGAGACTAGCACTAAAATCATACCAAATGCAAGCATGCTTCCGTGTGTCCATGTGAAATAGAGATCTGGTCAGATTTCTATGATACTGATTGGTTGCCAGCCTCTGTAAAAATCGCACAAAAGAGATAAGAGTTGGTATAATATTTTGAAATATAGGCATTCAGATAAATATAATGTTTAGTTTTATATAAGCCTATTGCGTGGGAATGCACCCCATTTTTTGTAAGTAAATCCCATAAGGTATAGATGCAAACAATGTAATAATTTATAAATAAAGTGCACGATCAAGATTGTCAAGATCAAACAAACCATTAGATAGGGTCGTTGATCAATCTATTGATATCGTCAATAACCTTAGGCTATGTAGAGACCTAGTTCCAGGCTGAATAGGTTAGTTATTATCTCTATTACGAACTTATGCTATTAATTGTACTAGTGTACTCTTATTCTCCCAAATATAACTAAGCTCTGCCATTTCGACAGTGGTTTTTCCTCCTCCTACTCAGGTTTTCCATTTAAATCCAAGTGTGTTATAGTGTGTATGTTGCTATTGTTTTCATTATTTCATTACTTTTATTTTGTTTGATGATAATATTATTGATATGATATGATTGTTTATCATAATCATGGTTATATCGTTATTATATTCGTAGACTTCATGATAAACGACACACTTGGTTGTGAAACTATATTTACTTCTACTGTTTCATAGGTTAAATCCCTTTGAAAACCAACAACATGATTTGGATACAAGTTTCTGTATGAAAACAAAATGTTATATGCAAGTCCAGACCTCCATGCATAACAACTACTTTCAATTTGATAAGGAGGAAATAGAATGTAAATGAACTTTACCTTTGGGAGGAACAATCACTATAGGGCAGCTACTATGGTGAAAGTAGTACTCCGAGTCACACTCCCTTTCAATACACTTCAAACCATATAAGGTGTCAGAAACAACAAAACATTTGAACCAAAAATAGCATACTTGCATTTTAGATATGCTCTAACTTTTAAACACAACTTTAAGCTTACAAGGAGATCCAGAGTATCAAAATAAAAGGGTCTTACCTCTTGATTATCCCCAGTCCTCTTGTTCCCATTACAAGTGCAAAGGGCTTTATTTTTACAGTTTCATGACAAAGTGCTTTACCTATGTCGCCCTCCATAATCCTAGCTTCTGTTTTCACCTTTTCAATGGAAAAATGACAACATAGTAGTCAAAACCAATGGACTAGCACTCTCTAAGAACTACATTTACAAGGTTTCTTATTGGAATTACCATGGAAACTTCATATGCTTCTATTGCAAGCCTTTCCATTAGACCTTGTGTGGCATCAAACAACACCTCATCATCTGAATCTGTGCTTTGAATCATATCACAATGAAATAGAACTCTTATCGGTCTGAAATCATCTATAGTACAAAAGAAGCCACGTTTAAATATAATCCCACATATCTTTAACCAACTCCAAAAAAAACTCTTGTAATCATTCAAAATGTGATATGGAACATGATCATCCAACACATAAATTGATCAGCACAAGCTATTTAGAAGTGAGTTACATCTTTCCCCAAAAGAAGAGAGGGTAGGGTGTTAAACTATGAAAACAATATTATCACAAAAGCCATATAGGCCAAGTGCAGCATCTAAAATTTGTGCATCCTTATCTCTGTAGAACTAGTGAGCATCATGACTTGAGTATATTAAACTACTATGATGTTAATTCACAAAAAGCTTCCTTGCTCAAATAAGACAGACATATTGCAGGTGGATAGATTGGACATAAAACCAATAAAGGTGTTGTTATCAATAAGAAAGTAAATGCTATGGAAACTGTAAGAATACTTTTAGATATGTGGAACAAAAAATTGGATAGTTGAAGGGAGGAATCAATTCTTCAAACTTCACTGCTACTTCTTGTACCATCCTCAATGGAGGTATCTAGATCTCAGAGTCACTCAGACTAATCATTTGTATAAATTAAAATGATCTTGTGTGCAAGATCAAGATGAAGCACAAGTAGCAAGAGAATGGCATAAGCAAGAACGAGGGGAAGCACAAGTGCCTAGTCTTTTTGGAATATCTAACTCATTCACACCATGTTACTATATTTCATTAACACACTGGATTTCCTAATCTGTATAGCATAGAAGCCCTGTTGGCACAAGCTCGACCAAACACTACAATGTCTCTTGGTACTACCTGAAGACAAGCAAATTTATTAGGTTTTAATTTGAGGCTGATTGTGGTGCCCAGCAGCGTTTATTTATAAGTACAGTAACTCATGTGAGCAGTGTCTACTGTCCACTGTCTAAGGGCATCTATTTTACGCTACACATTAGACATGTGACAAAGTTAGTCCAAGTTTATGAAACAATCACAAGAATACCAACACAAGTTATGCATTCATGAGGCATGATGGAGAGTCAATAATTTCTACTTCCAGGTGTTCAAGAGTATTCCTGCATTGTTTCCCAATTAAGGACCAATGAAAACAATAACATATTTAAAGAATTATGCAAGGTTACAATGCCTTGCATAGATCAGGGTGATCAAACCCTTGGTGCTTTACACTGAAGGTAAGGTGCAAGTCCTGAGAGATACCTCAAAGATTATGGCTTCTTAGCCACTACAGACAACCTTAGAACTTATAAATTTTCAAAATATATTGTTGGGAAATTGTTCAATGGTATTTCTTTTAATGGTTCCTTCATTAATATTCCTGAAGCTCAAGAATCATAAGTAACAAAAGTGAATTTCCTCAAGTAAAGATGGAAATGAGTAAGTATGAACAAATGAATAAAAATGGTAGAGTGTTATAATAAGAAATGATTAGGAAAGAATCCACAATGCAATTTTACAGACCATTAACAGGATCTGTTACAAATTCAGAATGAGGATTCACAGTGACATAATGACAAGAATATAAATATTTACCTTCCTCCAAAGTTTCTTGAGTACGGGAGATAGCCGCATTGCTCTGCATCACTCTCTACATGTTAAGATGTATCATTGAAGTATGCAAGCTACCATGCATTCCTTAATTTATCCAACAAATCAATTCTCTTTTCTCTAGCATTTCTAGGCAAAGGTTTCTGCTTTCCACCTGCTCCATAACACCAAAATATCACACTTATTCCATCTTTGATATACTGAAAAATTGTACATCAAAATTTGATGGACTCAAATATGATTAAAATGAAAAGCATAAAACATATTTAATGTGTGAGCAAGACACAGAAACAAAAGAAAAAACTCAGGAAGTTGATAGTGCTTCAATAACAGGAAAATATGCTTCCCATTATTTCACAATTGAGTATTTAGAGTTTTAACATAACAACCGAATAAGTGAATGTTGTTAACAGTATATTGAAAATTTGACATCGATGAACTCAAATATAGTATGTTTGATTTTTAGTTTGATTTATCTTTTCTTTCCAAAAGTAGGAGAAACAAAAACCTGTGACAGCTTCAGGTCTTCAGAAAATATAGCAATTATTATAGTCCCTGTTAGCCCTATACATGGAAATGTCAAAAAATCACCTGGTCTATATAGCTCAGCAACCCTATTGGCACAATCTTGACCAAACACTACAATTTCTCTTGGTACTACCTAAAGATGAGCAAATTTATTAGGTTTTAATTTGAGGCTGATAGTGGTGCCCAACAACCTCGGTTTCTAAGTACAGTAACTCATGTGATTGGTGTCCACTTTCTAAGGGAATATATTTTTCACTGCACATTAGACATGTGATAAAGTTAGTCCCAGCTTATGAAACAACTCACAAGAATACCAACGCAAGTTACGCATTCATGAGGCATGGTAGAGTTGATAACCTTGAATTATCTGATCTCTTCGGTAGAGTTGATAACCTTGAATGATGTTTCTTCAAGAGCTTTATTTTCTTCTTCATAATGGAATTCTGATGCAAAGAAGTGTTTGGAACTACACGAACTTCATTGTCTTTAGTCACAAATGTAGAAAGCACATTATCTTTGACATTAGGAACATAATTTTCATGAATATTTTAAAAATCCTTTTTACCCTTCAATTTTTCTTTAGAGTTCTAAACTTGAATGCTCTCTTCAATGTTTCGATGTTTAAAAGAATCAAAATTGTTGACAATGTTATCTGTCAATGTTTTTCTATGATCTAGGAACTCATTTTCAGGCACTAATCGAGAACCTCTAATTTCTTTTTCCATGCTTTTCCTTTTCTGAACAAACTGCTTTTCACTCATGGTCTGCTCTGAAATAATTCCTATATCTGGTGATTGTGTTGTAATTTCTTCAAGATAAGAAGAAAAATTCAAAATATTGTCTCCATCATTATGAATATTTCTTTCACTCTCTGATGACCTTTTAAAATATCTCTTTGTTTTCTTCAACTATGGCTCAGTTATTAAAGACACTGTACCAGAAACATCAGACCTCAAATGGTTCTCAAAATTGCTTGTAGGCACTGCACCAGCAACATCAGACATCAAATGGTCCTCAAAATGGCTTGTAGGCTTCTTTATCTTTAGTATGGACCTCATATTATTGGATTTAAATTTTGATAATGAACTGTGATTTTTAAGACCAACCTGAACTGAACTGAGCATCTTCTTGTCTTTCTTATCAGACGATATCAGGGATGTAGCAGGATTTTTCTTATTCTCACCTACCCCATGTGTCTTTTTCCATTTTTCCTGCCTATGTACTTCCCTCTTAATACCACGTTTCTTTGAAAAATTCTCATAATGCGTTTGATTAGATGTAGCTTTTTGCATTTTCAACATTTCCTTTGACTCATTAGTTGCTTCTTGGATTTTATCATTTTTTGTAAACTGTACTTTCTATGCATAATCCTTTAAGCTTTCATCAATACATGATCTAGATTTCCCATCATCAATATCTGGCATAAAGTCCTCTTTATTTGTACCTTTATCACCATACTCCTCACATATCTCGTTCATTGCCCGAGTAAAGTCAGTTTCAGCCTTTCCTCAACATTTGGATGACAATTTATTTTTCAACTCAGAGGTGAATGCATGAACGTCAGTAGTAGCACAAAAACCACTACAAAAGAAGCAATAAAAAAATGAATTTAATGATGTTTTAACAAAACTAAATAAAGGATAATGAAGTTAAAAAGCTACAATATTCAGTTCAAAATACTTAATCCCAAGTGTTAATGAAATTAGGACATTTTAAGCAAATGCCAATTGAGCTTATGATGCTTGAGCCTAGAAGTGTGACTTGTGAATAATTCTTGAGTGAAAAATCCAAACGAAAGTTCACGGGTAGGTACAGTCAAACAATTGAAGACCTTTTCCATTATAACTTCTTCTCCATCTCCAGACCAATCCATTTTGTAAATAACCTATTTACAACACCTTCAAAAGGAAGAATTATTAAACCTCCCAAACTTCCCTCAAAGAATAATTAGTTAAAAGTTATATATGCTTCCAAATGTTAAATTCTATATCATATTCCAATGAAAGTGGTGACACAAATTCACTATTTTATATAGAAATTCTTAGAAATTTATATTAGAAACTATGCATGGGGACTGGAACCATTATTGTATATTATAAATCTACTAACATTTTCACTCATCAATAGTTTGAATAAAGAAGCTTTTTTTGGAACACAAAATGATCTTTAAGACATCATACTTGTAGTTGGTTGCTTATTCATAGTGCAAGTCTATCATCGCAATTCTATAGTTCGAAATTTGATTTTGATCTGCTTTATTTTTTTCTTACAATAGGTATTTATTTTTGTCTTTTATATATCAAAAACCTAATTTCTACCTTGATTTGGGTATTCAAGCCACTGATGACCTTACCAAATACTATAACTCAAAAATTCTGGTAAATGTATAATATGGACTGAGTTGGTATCACTACAGAAATCATCTTGGTCAAAATACAAAATTGTAAGGATGCTACTCACCATTAGAAAAATGTAAAGCAAACCCAAACAATCTATCCTACTACCCACAACTACTTCCCACTGGTTCATGGTTGTGTAATTGTACCAGAGTTGCAAAAGGTCATGCATGTTGACCCTCTATTTCTCTTTGGGATATTTGAATATTTAAAGGTGCATCAACCAACCCATTTACATTGACCTCCACTTCTCTCATCTTTGTGAAAATTTGCAAACCTTTCTGCACGTGAACTCTACTCCTTATACTGGTTGTGACATGTAGTGTTGATGTTGTCTAAGCGACACTGCTCCTGTGCCTGATTTTTAATGTATGCTCCCTTCCTCCTTAGATTCTTCAACATATCAACATTGTCAATCTACTTAGATTTCTAAGGGTTATTTTTTTTCTTCCACGTTGATTAAAAATGGTTGAAAATAAGTTGTTGATACCTCCCTCTCATTTTTCCTTGGATATCCTTTTCCACTATCAAATAATAGGAATTCAAGGATTTTAGTGAGAGAAACTCTATGTGAGAGGGAAAATATTGTAGTTCATGTAGATCAAGAAAGTTAAATCAATGGATATGCATGTTTATTTGTATAGTCATTGTTTTGCATGCAAATGAGTTAAATTTTGTAAGAATCAATTCATTGTTCTAGTCATCGACTACGTTTAGCATTGCCTAAAAGCAGAGAACCTAAGGGGATAGTCTTAGGTACTTCATTAAATATCTTGCGGTGCTTGGGATACCATGTCTCTCTAGGATTTGAACATGGGTCTCCACAATGAGAACCCAAAACTAGATAAATATATCATTAGGCAAGCCTTCATGAGAAAAGGGAGTGGGATTTGATCCATTTATGTGTGCACATACCTGCCTCTAAAAATTCCTTGTTTATGCTTTTCCACTAGAAAATAGTGGGAAAATCGAGGATTTCAATGAGAGAAACTATGGATGAGAAAAAATGATTATGCATGTTTATTTTGTATATTGATTTCTAGCATTGAGTCCCTACTAGTACTGTTTCTATTACAATTAGCAATAGCATACTAGCTTAAGGATGTAGTTTATATCAAGTTTAAAGTTGTATAATTTTGGCTAGGAAAAGGCCATAGTAAACTTTTTCTTCTGATGGAAATTCCTCACATTCAATATTACTGTAGTTAAATTCCATTGATTCATTTAGTAACCATCTTTTCTAGATGGGAATTTTCATTTTGCTTTCTCTTGTTTGTGTGCATCATTGTACTTGGAGCCAATGACCATAAATTTTCAAGGTACTTTGTTATGAAAGAAAAAGGATTCATGGAATGTTTATAAATTCATATGTGTTCCTACCATGTATAGATATGTTCCTTGTTGAAAATAAAGAAAATTGATTTTAGTTAGCACAATAATACAAGACTCACTAACGTCAAGTAAATTTTGAGTCCTTTGCTAAAGGTCGAGACTGACTAAATATCAAACGCACAAACTTGTTACAAGTAGTAATATAAATTTCCGGTTTTGTTAGTAACATAATTATAATTTTAATTGCAAGTATTACAACAAAATTAATGAAGCAAGGGGAAATGTTAACAATACTAAGCACACTTGTGGATTCCTTGGCTTGGCCTTTTGCATTACTTTCTGCAAAAAAAATTATAGATAGAAAATGGTCAATAGTTGTGGACAGGTTTGTATATTCCTGAATACATTCCTCATTTCCCAAGTTGGATGCAGGAGCCTAATGTGTGTGGGGAATGCATTCGAGGCCCAAGTCTCACCCTTTCAATCAAAACTAAAACTTCATATCTATTGAGCTAAGAATGGATAATAAGAAGCCTCCATTATAAGAGAAATCGAAGTTTATTGTTAAAGTGAATTTCACACATAAGTAAACATTTATACATATTACATTTTGGATTAAAGGTTGACCAATATTTAGATCTTTGCACAATAAGTCAAAAAATATACCTTTGTATTGTTTCAGATCAGACAAAGTAGAAGTACCTCTTTCTCAAGTCTTGTTTAAGGGATTGTAAGGAAACAGGTCTTCAACTGTCAACACACTAGTTTCCTAGCTCCAGGTTATTGATTATGAACATAATCATTTTTTTTTTTATCTCAAGAGACTCGATCCATATTAAACTTCCAAAAGTAGTATCTTCCTTCATTAGGAAATGAAGGAATGGAATAAATAATTTTAGATGGTATCCTAGAAGACATTCCTTTTGAAGATGCCCTGATCGAAGGCCCAGTTAAAGAGAGTTGGTTCAGAATCTAGTCAATTTTGTCTGAAGCTATAAACATTGGCTCAATTAAACATGCAATCATATATTTTTGGGACAATATGTGTGCTACAATATTGTTTTGCTATCTAAGGGAACCAGTGAAAAAACTTATAGGGAACCAACCCTGTAATAATGGGTGTACTCTATAATGTGGGCCATTAATTTTTTTTCATAGGAAAAAGCTAAACCAGAGAAACCGTCTATTTAAATTTTATTAAAAATAATGGAATTTAATAACTTGTGAATGGGATTTCGACTGCAAATTCAACTCCAATGCTCCAAAATTCTATGCATGCCTCTTCAAATCCTCCAAGTTTGCTCCAACACCCTTTTATCCATGGCAGCAATTGAAAATATATACCCAATTTTTCAAACCCTTCAACTGGTGTCATAATTTCAATCTGCATGGCCTAATAGATGCCCAAATATGCCTCTCAGACTTAATTCGTCCTCTCACAACCAACCAACCACTTAATCCTGCCAAAGGGAAATATTTGGGACCAAATATCGATTTGGCAGGGTGCTACTTGAACTAGTTCAGGGTTGCAAAATATGCCCATCATTAATCATGCAAGGTCCATTGCGATCAATCACTTTCCCATTTGGAGTTTGAGAATTAATCGGCATGGATAGTCCATAACGTAGGAGTATTTAGGTGTGGTTGGTTCGATATTGTCGATGGAGCTAGTTACATTGTGTTTAGATGTATAATATAGTTTTATTACAATATTGTATAGTTTGTTACAATATAATATATTGTTTTGTTATTATTATTGTAATGGTATAATATTGTTTTGTATTAAATGTATTTTTTAATATATATGTGTGTTAGAAATAATGTTTTGTATTAATTTATTTTTTACCTCATATTTATAGGTTTTTTAATATAAAACTTCTATATGGGAAACTAGTTTATATATTAACCATAATGAGTTTATATATTCATATGATTTTAATATTTATTTTAATAAACAAGACATAGATGGGTACAAAATGTTTATGGGGTCGATGGTCGAAATAGCATGGTCAACATGTTCTTGTTATCCACAAATGTCTTGTAGGTTATATATTTAATGCTAGGATTGAGTTCATTACGTTAATTGAGTCCATTTTGAGTGCATTATATGATGACAAAAATGTTTATCACTCACATATTATATGAGTTGATCTTCTAAGGTCTATATTATATAAGTTGTTCTAGAACCGGGTGGTCCAAATAGCAAAATACCCTTTGGCGGCTTCACGCCAATTGATTTGAAGAGGTGTAGGTTCCTAACTCCGGTTTATTTATAAATGTGTGAGGGGATATCTAGTATAATTGAGGGTAGGAAAGAGTATACATGACCAAACTTCATTTCTTACCAATACATTAAAACATAACCATGAATTACATCTGAATAGGGAATAATGAACAAAACATTGTCATGATCAATTAAGGTGCCAAGGTCGTGTCCAAATTAGCCTATAAAAACTATAATTATATGCCAAGCTCATGCAAATTAGCCTTATAATTGACATTATATGACAAGGTTTAGTGGGTTTTTTATATGCCAAGGTCATGTCCAAATTAACATATAGCTCGGTTGCATTATTCAATTTTGCTAATATATGGATGTGTGTGTGTGTGTGTGTGTGTGTGTGTGTATATTAGTGGGTTTTAAAAGGGGTCTCTGAATCCATCTGCAGTGTTATAATTTAGTAAACTTTACAAATTCATTGTCAAATTTGTAATTTTTTTCATTGTCAGAGTGACAACTAAAAATGACCAAATAAATGACCAATTGTTATGTGGTTATTTTTAGTCTAGATATCCTGTGACCAAATTTGGTCATTTATCTTGGTCGTTTTTAGTTGTTTTTTTTATCCCGTGACCAAAATTGGTCTCATGGTCACTAATCTCTCATTTTCCATTAGTGGACGAGGTAGTGGTTTCACTAGATCATGATTGGGTATATGATTTGGTTAAGCAAGGTACATGATACTTGATTGAATGTTTAAGTCTCTAGTCACACACACACACACACACACACACAGATATATATATATATATATATATATATATTGTTTAATATTTGAAAATCTTGATGCAGGTGTTGCATTTGTTGTAATTGCACCACCGAGAAATGTTGAGCATGTGACATACTTTTTGATGCAATGTACACAAATCAAAAGTAGGTTGGTGTGGCCCTATGTCGACAAAGAGTTCACGTACTAGGTGGTGCAATTACAACAAATGCAACACCTGCATCAAGATTTTCAAATATTAAACAATATATATATATACCACCGGGAAATGTTGAGCATGTGGCATAATTTTTTATGTGATGTACACAAATCAAAAGCAGGTTGGTCCCCTATGTCGACATAGAGTTCACGTACCAAGTTGGTGACCTAGTTGTGATGGGCCACTTTTTTGAAAAAGTGAGAAGACAAGGTGACTATATTATTTATAGAGATTTCATGCCTGAATATATATCTTGTTAGTACAGTCATTTGGTGGTGGCATATTGGATACATCTCATTGAAATCAAGGTGAAGAGGGGTGAACCAAAGAGATGGAAGATGTCAGTAGCTGACCATGATCATATTGTGGAGATGTGCATTCCTATAACCCATTGGCTGGATGAATGAAATTTATATGCCATGACATATAAGTTGATACATTGGACATAGTTTCCATGCTTTTGAAACACATAGCAAATCTAAATTTCTTCTAAAATATGAAATCAAATTTTACATTGTAGTTGTAATTTGCACCTAGTATATCTTACATTGTAAAGTTGTAAATTTTGTACCATTATAATTGTAAGTTATGTTAAAAACTATAAGTTGTGTTCGATTGACAATTTTGCAAACATGTAAACTTGTAAACTTTGTAAACATTGTAAATTTTGTAAACTTGTAATTTATTAAATTGAAAACTGTACAATTTTGTAAGACTGTAAAACAAATTAATGATTGTTAAAAATAACATTAAGATTGTAAAACATAAATAACTTTAAACTATAACTGCAAATAATTAAAACATTTAACAAACCATCATGTTCAAAAAAAAGGTCCATATATATATATTGATAATCATAAAGTTCACAAATAACAGTCTACAAAATAATAAAGTGCAAAATAATAACGTCCACAAATAATAGTCTACAAATCACTCCTATGTCGTTGATCGAGAGATCGACCATCATGGAAACTACCACCAACTGCACTACGCCCCTGGTCTTGGTCATGCACATCAAATAGAAAATTTCCTAGGTTTGAGAACTGCAGAAGTTAAAACCGTGAACTCTGCAAGTCAGTTACATAACACATATTTAAATTACATGTACATAATGTGAGAAAAAATTAAATATATATATGAAACAAAGATCTATGAACTCACCTCGCTCGAGTTGAGTGCCAGGTCTGAGAGGCTGGGTATCTGCCGAGAAGATCCTTCATTGAGACCTGATTGATGAGCAGCAGCCCACTCATCCGTAAACATCATGGTTGCTTCAATGCCCTCATCTGCAACTGCCCGTGTTTGTGTCTGTTTTCACGACATGAAAATAGTTATATTAATGAATTACAATTTGAACTTGAGAATTGCAATTTGAACATGTAAATTATAATCTGAACATAAATATGCAAACAATTCGAACAGGTGATAACTAATACTTCGTCGAATAGTGTGTCATGAGTAGGACTCAAGCGAGGATTTGTAGAATCATGTGCAATGCCCTTGCCTCTATCCTTTACAATATGAACAAGTTAAATGACAAAAGTTGGAACAAAGCAAAATATTGTGTGTTCAACAATTGAATTGAATTTAGAAATTCAAATTTAGGATGACAGTTAACACATACCTCATCGATGTGGGTGGATGGAACTGTAATGGGACCTCAAACAGATGCATCACTGCTAAACAGGACCTCCACAAAATCAGACTCCTGCATGGAGTTCTAACACAAAGAAAAGTATTAGTTAAAAAAAGATATACCTGACAATCATAGCAATCAAATGACGGCAATCAAATCATGACAATAAAGATATCATTGTCCCATCAGTCAAGGCCTGCATCTCTGATGCAGTCTAAAATATGCATCATGTGCCATGATAGCATACTGCAGCATTGAGTCATGATCAAGAAGGTTGAGAACATCATCATTCACCGACTATAACTCAGGCTCTGTAGGTGTAGTGGGTGCTCTACATCTCTCTTCCTGCACAACCATCATGCCAGAATGCATTGACATGAGTGTCACCTCTGCCAATGCACCATGCTCCTTAGTCACTAGCTGAGATGACACAGCTACATCAACGACCCTAAGCATGGTCCTGGTAGGGAGACCTACCAATGGATGTGGCTCTGGCTGAGCTACAGGGTCTCTCCTAGCCCTAGGACGCGCATGACTGCATCTCCCACCAACACCATTGAAGCTCGATGGTGTGCTAGTGTAATCTGGGTGCATATCTAGGACAAACTCTACATATATATGTTTTGCAAAGTATAGTGGGACCTGGTCATGGTGGGGAAACATGCCTCACGCTCCAATGAAGCTGTCATATACATAAGGCACTGCAACCTCTAGCTTAAAATCCTTGAGTCTAAGCGGTTGACCAGAGGCACAGTCATGAGGGATATCAAATAATGCTCCCTTCACATCATGGCCAATTGTTGCATCTCTCACTGCGGCCTAGTCATGAGGACCCTTCACAACATCCCTTCTTGTCTAACATGCAGAGGCCCAAAGAGAACTTAATGGTCTGATGGACTTGTAGACCTTCAGTAGATTGTCTACTGCCTCTAACATCATCTCCATCGAACGTGATGAGGGAGAGTTCTTAGGAATGGTCTTGATGTTTTCCCGCAAACACACAGACTACATGGTAATGTCTTGTAGCATGATACATGTGATATCATCCTCCCATGGTGCTTCCTCGATAGGGTCAATGCCATATTGTGCAACATCTAAAAATTAGATGAAAAAACAAATCTTAGTACTGATAACTGAAAGAAATATATATATGCATTTAATGTAACTGTCTCATGGGGATTTTTCCCACTGACACCAACAGTATCCTTATCTGCATCACTCACATGCACAGAGTGGCTGCCAGAGTGGTTGCCACTCATCTCCCTAGCAAGGGCGTATGTCAGCATAGAACGCATAAGCGAACCTGTTAAAATAGAGACATACAAGTTTATGATTAAATATACACATGTGAAAAATTTTGATTTGATGTAACTAACAACAAAGAGTACATCATGCACAATTGTATACTTACAAGTCCTCCATCGACCTCTGAGGTGAGGAATCGCCGCAGATCCACCAGTGCTCTACCTTCGGTGAACCAAAGATCCCCACTGTAGAGTGGCTGTAGAGATGCATATGCATGAAATAAGGCATAGTAAATGATTTTTTGTAAATAAGTCAATGTACAAGTAACTCCATGTATGGATATGAGTAAAAAACTCTTTCTCAAAAAACCACCAAAAAGTTTACAAAACAAAATGGATTTATGAGTTTTTTGTTTTTGCTTTGATGGTGGTGTGAAGAAGACTATCGAATATGTGGTGTGATCGGGGTTATGATTTATTTTCATAATGTTGAGTACTCCTTTATTTCTTATTCAATTTGAGATTGTGGACATGTGGTACTTATTTGGGTGAAGCTTCCTAAAATACGAGTTGAATTCTAGTCACTAAAGGTTTTTCGGGTTATAGGGATGCTTTGTGAGTTTTCGATGGGGTGAAAATCAGTTAAAAATACTTGGGATTTTAAACTAATTCCTATAGATATTTTTAATTTTAAACTAATTTTTAAAATTATAATTATGTAAAAAATTTCATCCATTTTTCAAAAATTAAATTACAATTCCAGTTTTCCATAATTTAATGTATAAATTTATATATTTTATTAGTAATATATTTACTATTATTTTAAAATATTCTAAATTTATACTTTATAATTTTCAAAATGTTGAATATAAATCTATATATTTTTTCTACAAAATATCAAAAATATAATTTTATCTTAAATTATGGATTTCTATTAATTTTTTAATTTGATATTATTTTAAAAAAATTAAATCATAAAATTCTATTAAATTTTTAATTTGATTTTTTTTTTCAAATTTACACACTTATTTATAAATGTTTCTTTCCTTCGAATAAAATAAAATAAAATCCATACTTTTATTTGAGCTTAAAATAAAACTAAAAGACATAAGTACATTTTTCAATGAATTAAAATCAAAATATGTTAAAATATATATAGTTAATATATATATATATGTGTGTGTGTGTGTGTGTGTGTGTGTGTGTGTGTGTGTTTCTTTCCTTAGAAAAAAAAATCCATGCTTTTGTTTGAGCTTAAAAAAAAAAATACATAAGTACATTTTTCAATAAACTAAAATAAAAAAAAGTCAAAATATATAGATATATATATTAAAATATTTAAATTTGAATACATATGATCAAAATATTTAAAACAAAATATATGTGTTGTTTAAATAAATTCCTATGTTGGTTTAAGGTTCATGATTGTCTCACGTCTAGGGTTTGGATTTTTTTCAATCCTCCATGTATTCTCGAAGGATTGAAAAACTTCGGGCAACATTTCTGCTTGTTGGGCTCTCATTTAAAAATTAAACCTTCAGCATAAAAACTATCGGTTTACAAAATATATATAAAACAAAAAATTAAATATTGAATAAAAAACAAATTTCAATTTTATAAATATTTTAAACGGTACTAGAAAATGTTTTGCTTGCCGACACACATTGCAAACATACTAGGCAAAAAATAAAAACCTAAAAACATCTATAATAATGATTTTTTTCACTTTTAACCTAACATTTTAAAACTTAATTAAAAAATTAAAATTCCATTTCTATTTCAAAAAACAAGCATTGAGGGTTACCTCTCTCCTTCGAAATTCTGGTGAAAGGGGGTGTGGCTTGCATGGTCGGTCGGTCAAGGTCTTCGAGGGCACGACTGCACGGGCGACGTGTTCAGGGACATGGATGCTCGGTCGAGGTATGTGCTCGATCGAGGGATTTTTGTGGTGAAATGGATTGTGGCCACGGGTTGGTTGGGCCCTTTTTATAATTTTTTAAAACCCAGAAGCTCGATCGAGGTATGAAGCTCAATCGAGGTCTGTAGCTCGATAGAGGTCACTACCTCGATCGAGGGTTAGCTAAACCCTTGATCATGCTCTTGGTAAACCCTTGATCGAGGTATCAAAACCTTGATCGAGGGTTTAAAATAACCTCGATCGAGTGCTTGTTAAACCCTCGATCAAGGTATTAAAACCTCGATCTAGGGAGCGCTTTTTGTATTTCACCGAAAATCCGTTGCCAAAAATTGTTACCCACCTCCATGGATGCACCCTTATATACAGTCCCTTTAGGGTGTCTTTGTGCCACTTTAAATTGAGTTATGGACAAATTTGAGGTGAGGCATTAGTGAGTGGGTAATATAGGAAGGCAAGAAAGTGACCCTAGGATATGATAGGTGGGTAAGAAGGCTATTAGGGCTTCCCTAAATAGGATATTATAGTGAAGAAGTTAGGGTAGCTTAAAATGAGTCAGTGGTGTTCTAGGGCTATCCAAAATGTATATTACAGTCAGAGATATAGGAAGCATTGTAAGGGTCTAAGTAGTGTGGAAATGAAAGGAATAAGACTTGTTGTAGAGAGAGGGAAAGGTAGGATTATAGGGCAATTTGTTTAGCAAGGGTTAGGCTAGAATAGAATGGTTTAGGTGTGTCTTATGGCTACCTAATAGGTAGTATTATAGTCTAGTTTGATAGACAGTTCTAGTGTTAGTAAAGGTTAGAAAATGGAGTAGAAAGCCTATTGATATGGACAAGGAAAGTCCAAAACACATGTAAGATGAAGATGAGATATGTTTTACTTATTTCACTATGGATTATAAAAGGAGTGCTCATGAAGCTCTGACCCTCGCTTATGTGAAGTAATTTATGTGTAAGATTTGAAGTATTTCATTTGATTCGTCTTTAAAGAATATGTGACATATGACTACAATCCTAGGCATGCTCACATACAAACAAAAAGGTACTTTATAAGAGGCCACAAGATATGGTTAGGTAGGGTTGTTTTTAGGGTTTCCCTCCTAGGTTTAGGGTTTCATCATTGATTCTAAACCCTAGGTTATGCATGATAACCCAAAAACACCGTTTGGGTAAGGGTTTCCTCATTTATTATAAATCTTAGTTTATGCATGCTAACCTTTAAAGTTCAGTTAGGGTTAGGGTTTTCTCGTTGATTCTAAGCCGTGGGTTATGCATGATAGTCCTTAAATCATTAAAATTGCAACTAGTACAATAGATAGTTAAAATTGCAAGTTCTCAACAATAGCATAACAAATATGTATGAATTCAATGAGAGTAAGCAATGTCAACTTCATCTTCAAATGATATGAATTGCCAAATTTATCAAAATCAATGTTTGCCAAGTAGATGTAACAAATGTAGGCCCACAAAAGTCATGTTCAATATGATTCTCAACTCATCAATACTATGAAATTTCCAGTCAATCAAATAGTAAGAGAAGGTCATTCCAATATCAATTTCTAGCTTGTAAAATGAGACAATAATTACTATGTAAATACCAAAGGCAAACAAGTGCTTTCTATTGCAATTTGGACAATGAATAAGACCGTAGGTGTTAGTATGTTGGTTCAATATGAGTTAGGGTTCTATAGGAGTTAGAGTTCAATTATCATTGTTATTGTACATGTTTATGCATTTGTGTATTTTTTTGTTAACTAACCTACAGTGTTAAATTTTTTATGCATTTACTGTGAACATACAAACTTCATTGCTTCTTCAACAATAAGTATTGCGAGCACATCAACTGTAAAATACTACTGCATTCGACATAATGTATGCAAATATGTAATAAAAGGAAAAGTAATATAAAGAAGTACAAAATGATATATTCATATACCAAAATTTCCAATCATATACAGTAGTAGTAAAAAAGGGAACAACGTTCCCAATGTTTATATAATGGCAACTCACGTCGTATACAAAATATGGCAACTCGTTCCCTATACAAAATATGGCAACTCGTTCCAAAATGCCACATCATGGCTAGTGTACATAGGAGGTTCTCTCAATCCTCCCGCACACCCTCAAAGCTCCCAAGTGCACCACCAAAATCGATCTTCCTCTTCTTCGAGCTAGAGGAAGCTTGGTTCTTCTAGCCGCTTCGACCACCTCCCCTTGGGCTTTGAAACAACAGCAATCAAATGTCAACTCCTACAGGAAATTATACAAGTATAAAACACAATTTAAAAATCAAAATTACGTTTTCAAATTTTAAATATCTCACCTGAGACGAGACCGTAAGTGGTGAGCAGGCTACCCTCCTCTGTGATCCAAGTCTCTTGGAAATGCCACCCTGCAACATTTAAACAGTAAGATAACTCATACAAATTACTTTGTATGTTAATTTTCATTAATATTGCACGATACTTTCAAAAACTAATCAATCTCACCATGAACACAACAGGTTCATCCTGGGGGCTGGTAGGTGGAGCAATCGGCTAGTCCTCAGAGGTGGCAGGTGGAGCAGTGGGTTGGACAACCTGCTCTGATGCTAGGGTGGATGGCACAGTGGAAAATGTAGCCACATCAACAGTTGGCTACAACACTAGGGGGCATGGTGGGAGAGGGTGTGGACTAGAGTGGGCGAAGTGTTGATGTACGATGATAAATGCCAACTGGTTGGAGAATGCAATGGGCCTCCCTAGAAGAGGAAACAGGGGTGGTGGGGGGAATATGGGGGAGGGGGATGAGTTTTGGGATGGGGTGGGGTGGAGATATGGGTGAATGTGGATGGATGGTGTAATTTTCTCGGAAGGGGGAGGGTGGAAACATGGGAAACTACAAGGGAGGGGATGGATGGGTGGGCAGGGGGGGAGTGAGCATTAGAGGAAATTTCAACTCAAAATGGGCCTTTTAAATCTAATTCAAATTCCATGTCATCATGTGTTATCCAATTAAATTTATTTAAATTTGAAATACCGTATAGGTCTTAAACACTTTTTTAATATAAATTTGGTGATAGGTATCATAAAAAAATTACTTTTTTTGTTTGTATTTTCAACATATCTCCCTATGTTTTTTCTCAAATTTTGATCAAGAGAGCTCGTTGGATGCGGAATTAAATTACACATCCAATGAGTACCCACTCGGCATACTTTTGACAGACCCCGCTACCTCGAAAACAAGAAATACCTTAAAAAATGTGATGATGATGTCATCATCATATTTTTCAGGTATTTCTTTTTTTTGGGGTAGCGGGGTCCGTCAAAAGTATGTTGAGTGGGTAGTCATTGGATGCAGAATTTAATTCCACATCCAATGAGCTCTCTCGATTGAAATTTGAGTAAAAATACAGGGAGATATGTCAAAAATACAAACAAAAAATAGTTTTTTTCTTTTCTTCTTTCAAAATTAATAAATATTATTTTATTATTTTAACTATTATTTTATTAATTTTTTTTAGGAGGCCCATTTTGAGTTGAAATTTCCTCTAATACGAAGGTTGTGACAAAGACAGGGGAGCTAGATGGAAGTGTGGTGGTGGATGGGTGGGGACCGGGGGAGTGAGTGAAGGCTGTGATGAAGAAGGGGGAGCTGGATGGAAATGTGGTGGTGGATGGGAGGAAAGGGATTGATGGAATGGAGTGGGAAGGGATGCACAGAAAGGGACATGTATGCCAAGGGCTACGCCCGGCATATATGGTGGGAAAAGGGAAGTTGATGGAGAGATAGTGACATCGACATGCCTATCTACTATGACCTGCAAACATATTCATTGCCTCATATATTAGTACATAAAAATTATAACTATACAAATATAAGCCATCAAAACTAAAATTAAATTTATACTTTATTACAAGATACCTGCTAACAAGGGGATCTATTGATCCTCAGTGGGGATGGCTGGTCACTCAATCCTGAAGACACCTATTCATTTGCATAAAAATATTTAGATTCAATTACTAAATATTAACTAAATTGGATGACAAGACTAACTACTAACCGTTTAAATTTAATTAATGAAAGAAAAATACCTGTGTGTATGGTGCAACAATGTCCTCTCCAGCTGCCATCGCTCCATCTAGGTTGAAGGAACCAACGTCCTCCCACCCGGGTGTTGGAGACTCGGCACTTAATAGTTGTACATTAAAAAAAATCAAGTCATCAACATCTGATTCTAAGATAAATTTATTATAAATTATGAGATTTCATAACGTATAATCAATACTTGAACATTAAATAAAACAATAACTAACTCGATGTAGGTATCTCTTTGTGGAATGCTCCTGCGTGGGAACCTGACATGGATGCCTGCAACGAGAACAATGATTTGGCACTAGTCTCGTTGAGCTAGATGGATCATCCTAGCTACCACCTGTAGTTGCTCTCCCTAGCCCACCACTAGTAGACCGTCCATAAGTGTGTCTCTCGGGATGGTCCTACTTGCTCTGCGAGGACATAGCCACAAATGTGGTATGCCTGAGAAGGTGTCGTGTGGCACATCTAACCGACTCATGTATCTCATCTATCCCATTAGCTAACCCATAGGGTTGACGAAGCGGGTTTGGCTCTCGCCTAGGTGCAGGAGGTCCTCTGAGTGGGTTTCGGTGGGCATCAGGCCAATCTTGGGCTGATCCAAAACCAATGCCCTAGAACTCTATGATGTCGAAGTAGCTCACATGGAACCCTAACACAAACTCATCCCACATTTTCATGATAAAATATTGTGGGACCTCGACATTGCTACATGGAGACTTATCAAAAACCATGAACCATCTCTTCCTCTAGTTTTCTCTCCATGGCTGGTAATTAAACCTATCCATGCAAACTCGCCTCTTCCTCACATCTGGATGTTGTCCTTTTCTCAGATCTATAAATTTTCTCCATAGTTGGGCTTTTGTGATATTCAGGTTTTTTATATCCTCTTTGGATATACCAGTGCCATAGTGCTCTCTTATTCGAGCCTGATATTTGCTCAAACTGGTTATCTCACTATGGGAAATGTTGATAGATTCTATTATGTTTTGTATTGATGTGGCAAATGAAACCTGAGAGCGTTCCCTGGTGTTCTTCATTTCATCACTCAAAATTCTTAATTGTTTTAAATCCTTGTGTAATTCATCTTTGGGGTTTTCTTCATTTAATTCAGTGTTTGGGTCCTCTAATTGGCTTGTTTCATTCCTTTCTTGGGATGGTTCATTGGTATTTTTCATTGTCTTTAGGTAATTTGTACCTGCAATATCAATTTTTTCCCATTTCAATTGATTTTCAAATTTTTATAATTTTGTATTTTATTTGAAAAACAATAAAAAGCATTGAAATAAACAAAAAAAATTGCATTCATATTCCATCTACCTTACTCCAACGTCGTGGATATCATTTTAGGCAAGTTGGACACTTCCGTTGGGCTCCTTGGGGGTCATTTTCATCTCCTTGGGGATTGTTTTCACCTCCTTGCACGCTCGTGGGTGGGCTATGAAAAAACAAATTGTTCACTATTTTTTTTAAACACAGGGACGCAAGCGTGCATCCACATACACATGTGTGCATAGGCATGTGAGCACGTCATTAGGGGTGTGTACGTGCTCCTATTGTCCACACTGGAAATCCAGCATGGAGTTTCACCACTACCGAAGCGGGAGCACATGCACACATCTAGGAGGTGCGTGCATGTTCTTGTTTTGTTCCGCTCGCACGCTCCCATTGCATCATATTTGGGTAGCAGATTCTTGCAGGAGCCCAACATTCCTCTAGAGCTCAGTCTTGTTATCAAGATATACCTACAGCATTGCTAATTCTTCATGACACACATATTTATATACATCCACAATCTATGGCAATATCTTTTATGTGTTTTTATTTTTTTCTAACAATCCTTTAGAATTTTTTCTCTATTCGAAATATTTACCTGGTAACTGTAACATGATATTCCTATATTTGCACTACAAATGATAATCATAATAATTACCTAAAATTCATGATCTAAACATTATACATGCGATGCATTCTATTGTTAAACAAATATGATTTCCTCTCGATAGAGGAATACTTATATTCAACCTTAACCTATCATTCTGTAACATACCCAATTTTCTTTAAACACATTTCAACATATATTGACTTGAAACTTCTTACTAAAATATGGGTCTCTAAGTGATTAAAATTATTATTTCAATAATTGATCTTTATCCGTAATGTATCTAGCATCAATGGTGTCAAGTTACAGATCTACTATCTCCTTAAGCAAAGATGTTATGTTTAGGGACTATCCATTATTTACTTCTAACTAATGAAACATAAGAGGCACACTTTCATTCATATTAATAGCAATCTTTACAACCTTCAATCAACAATATACTAGTCATGTTGCTAACAACATCTTAATGAAATTCCAATAAATTATTATTCATAACCTTAAGAGGTGTAGTCCACAATTATTTCATCATTAAAGTGCCTTTAAAACAATTCTAGCGTGCAGAAAAAATCATTATGATGACAGTAACTTTCCTTGATTATCCTTTCAAAGTATTTAATCAATTGACAAGGTTGCAGAACAATATTATAAATATCCAAAACAATATAAGGAAAATAAAACATTTAGAAACAAAAATAGACAAGAGAGACACCAATGTACATGGTTCACCCAATCCATGGGTTACGTCCACCAAACTATCACATCATGTAATTATTTATCCAAATAGCAGGTTACAATCCACAACAACTTTGTTGCAATACCTTCTTTATGTTGAATCTCATAGGCTCCCTCTCAAAGAGTTTTGTTGAGTTGTTCCCTACTACTACCAAGCTACGACTGGAGTTTTATATTATTTAAAAAATTCTTCCGGTATCATTACAAGACCGCTATCAATTTCACCATCCCTACCTCCCTTAACGACAATGCTAGCACATATAAACATAGTAAGTGAAAGATAGAAGTAACATTATAGATATAAAACATGCATTTGGAAGCTATGGAGTATGCTGACCTTTAGCACATAAGCAGTACCTAAAACGTAGCTATCCTTTACTAGATCTATAATCATACCTAAAAATACAAACCTAGGTTTGCTATACCCATGCCCAATCAAAATAGTCAAGTATAAATCTAAATCACAGCTGTATGATTTTTCTAAAATTATTAAAGCCAAACATGGATTCGCTATACCCATACTCAAACAAAGTCGATCCATTTCAAAGCTAAATCACTGCTCGGGCATAAACTTCCAGAGCGAAATAAGAATGGAAAAATAGGGATCTTTATGAGCTAGATCTGAACACTAAAGGAAACATTTAAATCATATTTGAAGCTACTTAGGAAGCAAATCAGATAGTCACTCTGATCAGTACACATTGTACATAATTTTAAACGGACATATATATATATATATATATATATTTCAGATCTAACATAATATTAAATAGTAAAAAGGTTATCATTCTAAATACGAATTCTACCCTAGTTGGAATCCATAGATGTAAAAAATACATGGTTATTGTATCATCCCCAAATATTCCCACATATATTAACAGATATATGATTATATATTTTAAAATAATAAAATGGTTAGTGTTTCCAGAAAACTCCTTAGATATAAAAATGAATACGTGATTATCGTTCCAGCTAAATGGTAGGAAAAATGATCACGATCTGTATTCAGATCGGATCTTCACTATAAATTTAATTAAAATGCAAGGAATGATCACGATATGTATTCAGATCGTATTTTCCAATAAATGACTATTATTTTTACAAAAACCACAGATCTAAAGTGAATACAAGAATGTCGTTTTCAGCTAAAACATAGGTAATGTTCACAATCTATATCCAAGTCATATCTACATTATACAGGTAAGGCAATGCAGGGTTTGGTCAATATTTGTATTCTGATAGGGTCTCCCAATAAATGGATAAAATCCATAGCATACTCTCATGGTTTACATGCTATAACCCGCTTGAATTCCATAGACAAATTGAGAAAGAAATGCATAAATACCTCCATGTAGAGTATAGAAGCAACAATCTATAAAGATCCACCTAAAACCGAGGCATTGCACTGGGTATCGGTTTGCAACACTCCACACAGAGTATAGAAAACAACCTCCACACAGAGTAGAACAAAATGACCTATACAGATCCGTGAAGCATATCACTAGGTATCAGTTTAGATTACTCCAGGCATAGTATAGACGGTGATCTCCTCGCGGAGTGTAGAATCAAAATGATCGATACATATCCACCTATAATCAAAGCATCTTACTGGGTATCTGATTAGAACACTCCACACAGAGTATAAACTGCGACCTCCACGCAGAGTAGAACAAAATGATCTATACAGATCCGTGAAGCAATATCACTCGGTATCGATTTAGATTACTCCACACAGAGTATAGACGATGATATCCATGCAAAGTATACAATCAGAATGATCTATACAAGCTCGCTTAAAATTGAAGAATCTCACTGTGTATCAATATAGTTCACTCCATGCAGAGTATAAGATAAAAATTATCTATACACAAAGTGTGGATGGTTCTACCATAATGGTTGGGTATGCCCCTAAAGAAAAACCCTAGCTCCCCTCCAACTCTTTCTCAAGTTTCCTCTAATATTCCCCATCTCCTTCCCTCAAAACTCAGATATCATTCCCTTATAAAGGCGGAGATCCTCCTCTCCCAAAAATTCGATATCCATTGCTATACTAATTCAGTTTTCCTCTTTTTATGGGAATAACTGTCACGATTTCCTCTAGGGAAATTGCACCCGTAACTTACTCATTAATGCATAGAGGAAAATCCCCATACCCTAAGTGGACTTTACACATCTCTTTAAATAATAATATTATGCACATACCTACTTATATTTCCAGGTTCCTATGATATAATCCATATATATATATATGGTTATATATTTTTATGTGTTTTTATGGCATGTACTCCAAAATTTTAGCTTATGGTTTGTATTTATACTTGTAATGTATTAAGCATGCTTCCTTAGTACTTGACTCCATACTGAGTATTAGGTAAGATATCTTGTTTCATTTTTCACAAAAATAAAATCATAAATATCCATTAATTCGTTAACAGAGTACACTAGCCTCGTCATGACTTACTTTATCTTGGTTGATAACTAGGATCTTAAGTCGTCGAAGGAGTTGCTAATATTCTATCAGTTCCGGAGGCCCAACTAAACCTTTTACCTTCCCCCTTAGTGGAATTCATCCACCATCATCATTTTAGTTGCACATGTTTTTCAGTCCCCTTGTGTTATCAAATTTCATCTATAAATTTTGATGAGGCTAGGGTTTATACTTACACCTATTTTTACTTACTCTTTGTCATTTTCCGGTCACGTACTGAGGGAATATTACACTATGGCTTTCTAACCATTTGCTTTTGTCCCTAGTGGTTTATTTTCCCATCTTTAAGTTGTGTTCATGTTTTAAGTCTCCTAAGTCTACCACTTAGGGAATTAGCTCATATAAAATTACAAGCTTATTTTTTAGGTGGGTCCTTGGCCTTGAGCTCCTCACCAGAAAACAAGTACAATAGACATTCACAATTACAAAATATTTAGGGTTATGCAACAGGGATATTACATTATTACACAATTAATTCATTGCATGAGAAATTCATGATTGGTGATGATCAAGCTTCTTAACTGCCAATAAATTTTCCACTTGTCTTTTTCTCTCTATATGGCCTTGCATTCATCTCCCTTTCACCATATTGAGCCCTTTACAATCTCCTTGACATGGATATCTGAGTCTGCAATGCAGACTCAATTTTTCCTTTTCTAAATTATTTTGTTTTCACTTATTTGTATCATAAAGAAGTTGAATATATTCATTAATGTAGACTATTATGGATGTTGAATTTTCAAACCTTTTCTCATAGACTCTCGACCCTCACTGAACTTGACCAAAGAATAATATGAAGGTAAATACAACACTCTTGCATCAACTTTCTTGATTGTAATCATTTAATTGTGGGAATTCTAATTTATTGTTGAATAGTCTTAATAACTACAACAAATCCTGGAATTAGCATCCCTTTTTAGTGTAATTATTTTTTACATTGAGTGGTAAAACTAGACACTAAATGGGACGCGTCATGGAAAAAAATTAAAGCATCTAAAAAAACATCTATTTTTTCTTCCTATATAGCATCCCTTATGACGTACAAAATAGCGACTATTTTTTTTCTTCCAAAATAGCGTCCAACTTTGCTTCCTAAACAACGTCAAGATTTTCTTCCTAAATGATGTCATATTTTGCTTCCTAACGAGTGTCCTCTTTTGCTTCTTAAATGACATCCCTGTTAGCGCCATATTTGCATATTTAATAGCACCATGTTAGCATCTAAATTAGCAACCAATATTGCATCCATTTTTTCTACCACTTTAGCATCATAATTTGCACCATGTTTTACTTCCAAATATGTGCCAATTTTTGCTTCCAAACTCACACCATTTTTTGCTTCCCTTTTTGCATCATGTTTTTCTACCAAAATTGACGCCAAATATTTATTCTGTTTCTACACCATATTTTTATTCCTATGTAGCTCCATGTTTTGCATCCAAATTGACATCTTATTTTTCTACCATATCAACACCATATTTAGCTTCATCATTAGTGCCACATGGTGCATCCTTTTTAATGCCTAGTTTTGCATCTCTCATTTTTTGGTCACTAATTTAGTCGTTTTTTGTAAATTTATATACAAATCTTGGTCATTATGTTTGGTCACCTATCTCTTATATTTTTCTTACTAATTTTGTTGTTTTTAACCGATATTATAATATCATTAGGGCATGGAGGAATTGAACCACCAACCTCCTGATTGTAAGGCGGGCGCTCTTCCATTGAGCTAGCACCCTTTAAGAGTTTGGGAACCTAACTTACAGAGTCCTCTATAATTGTAAAAAATATCAATACACAAATTTGAGTATCTAATGGTTGGAAAGAGATAATAGATTGTATAATTTCACAATATATGATCAAGCAGGTTATGAAATCCATAAACCTTTTCAAGGAATTTTTTTCAAAACTTAAGAAATTGGCTTAATGGGATTGCAAAAATCAGTATTCCTAGGAACCATAAGCATACCACTATATGAGACCTATCAAAAACAATTATCTTAGTATGGATGCCAATGATATAGTATATAACCATGATCATCCTAGAGCCATGTATAAGTGGATCAATAAGGAGAATCAAAGGAGGATGATCAACCCAATCGTTGGTGCTTTACATGGATCCTATCCACCATGGGATGACCAAAGTTCCTTCTTCCATCAACCTAATGAATATCCACAAGGACAAATGGTTAGGATATATTGTAATTCGAATTCATAATATTTATCCGCTTCCCAGGGTGATGTTGCAGTGCTTGCACTCATAGATATACATGATCCCCTACAACATTGGATATAAGCATTTTCATGGGGCCATCCAGTATAGGATGAGGTTGCGTTTTTATATTTTTCTTAAGAAAACCAGGCATGATTTAGGAATAGAATCAGTTATACTTAACAAACTACAATCATGACATGGCATAGGACTATACTCTATAGTCATTGTTCAAGTGTTGTAAATGGGTGTAACTGCCTAAGGACTGAACAACATCCATTTAAATATGAATGGAAAACCTTCCATGTCATAGGAATACTTGATGGTAGTGAGTTCATTGTTTCTAACATAAAGAAACAAATAAGCCAGCAATGGAAGCTCCAGGGGGATACACACAACATTAGAATTAAAAACCAACACCCTAAAGAATTTCGATCTATATTTTGCATTGTAAATAAGAAATCATTCATAATATAGACAAAATTGACCATGATCATAAAATAGGTCATATTTCACTTACCTATATCACAATGTGATTACTCTATTCATCAGGTTTCCATTTTGGTCACTACAAAAATATCTTGGCATGAAAAAATCAATAATCTTTAGAATCCCATTATTATCAATTGGCAGATAATATCATATTTAAAGCATAAAATTCCATGTTCAAAAACTTGTTTCAATAATAATATCTCATAATTAAAGAAAGAGAAGAAAAAAGATTTGATAAAATCAATAAATTACCTTTGATGTCCCAATGTGCTAACTAACCTACAAATTTTCCACCATATATGCACTCCCCCTGAGTACCTGCATAGAAAACAAGAGACATTAACTACAACATTGATATTCAGATGCCCAGCCAATATTTCAATTAAATTTCAGGAGGAATAAGTAATTTGACCCGTTAAATTACCAGCACGCTAGCAATAGCCAGCCAAATTCCCAATCTATTCATCTTCTTTTACCTTGATGTAGAGTACCATGTCTGATTGAGAATTGGAGTTTGCATAGAAACTGGGTTAAAAATTCCATAAAACAAATGTCTGACAATTCAATTGTAAATGCACCTTAGGAAGTTCTAGTATTCAAAGGATAATTCAGAAAATCTGTGTTTTTTAGAAGACCACTACAATTAAGGTTTGACAAAACATCTTAAAATTAAAATACACCTTGATATACCTACAAATAGCAGTACTTTCCATAACACATATATCATATATGGAACCCATCTATGACTGGACACTGCTTTACTAAGAGTATTTAATGCATGAAACAATTCAATGCAAGAGTTGTCATCATTCCATACTCGTGAATCCAACCACTGAAACCAATCACTTCAAGTTGGTTACTACCCAAAAGAATTTCCACATACTTAAATCCCTGTTATCAATAAATGATTTGGAGGATTATGAACACAAGATTGGTAAGTCAATTCATTGCTAGAAACTATGTTCATAGCATTTACAAGTGAATAATTCATGTGAACAATTTAGATTGCGATATGTGATTTGTCATATCAATGATATTACTAGATATTTAATTTATTTAAAGGGAAAGTTTTCTAAGACTATTTATTTTTTATACTGAAAAAGGAAGTGTTTTCTAAAAGTACAAGGTTAAAAATAAAAGATATGTCAACTATTTGGTGAAAAATATTCACTCGTTACACAAAATTTGAACTTACAGGTAACGAAATAAGAAAAAAACCAATACTTTTGATAACAACACAATTCATACAATACTTGGTACTACATTTTAATCTTCATGATGAGTCAAGACACCATGCACCAAATAGAAAAAATGCTAACCTCCAACAATGACTCAAATACTTCCATCAGTCATCATCAATAACACATAAGGATCCACAGTAGACACAAATGATACCACTCCATTATTAGAACTTAAACTTGTATCAGCATTTGGAACATCAATGCACAATTCCTATGTCATGTATCCACCATCAAGGACATGAACACCTCATGCATATACTTGTACAACAGATGGTCTGCAAAATGACATTGTTACTCATTAATGACAACATAAAATGTCAACCTATTTCCCACTATCTAGATAAATACTTGAAATGAAAATGAATAAGGAAAATGACCATTTATGAAAACTATGGTCCTACAATTTTAAACCGTCATTCAATACAAATTGTGTAATTTGAGATTTTTTTAAATCACTTTTGCAAATCAACAAATTTCCATACAACAACCTAGAGTTGCGGAAACAGTGAAATAAACTATATGACTTCAAAATTAGCTTACAATGCACCTTTGTTAATCTTTGGGATTATATTTGCAGTTGAATAACTAATTCGATGTTCATACCCTTCAGGATGGAATCAAAGACTCACAAGCCTCTTGAACATCCATTTCTCCACAGAAATCAACCACGTAGGCTTCAGGACATTCAAGTTGGCTACCAATATAGTTGGATTTAAATGTTTTTATTATCAACATTTTCATATAGTTATGCAACAATTTTTTAGGAGAAAACAACGATCTTCAATACTAATGTCAATATTAAATAAGTGACCAAGTTAGTAATTAATGTCAATAAGGGTAGCTAAAAAGTCAAACAACCATTAACATATCCAGATATTAAAAATGATAAAATGAAATATGGTGTAGGTGAGACAGATAGGTGTAATACGACACATTGTTATGATCCCAGTAATGACAATACAAAATATACCCATACACAAGTAAACACAAGAGGAAAGTATGCAAATCCAAGAAGAGAATTGTCAGAACAATACACATTGTGTACACACACATACATATATATACATTAGAATAGGAGATTTCTCCCCTTTGACAAAGACTCCAACAAAAATCCAATAAAGTAGATGAGATATCATTTTGGACCTATTATCACACAAACTAGACCCCTTTAGTGCAAAGGCACAAGGTTCTAAGATGAATTGTAACTTAGAAGAGTTGCCAGTTTAACCTAAGAAACTACTTCCCTCACATTAGGTTGGATAATCCAACACATGAGGCACTTCCCTGAGAGAAACTAATTTTTAAAGATAGATGAAATTTCAGAATGACTTAGGTTGCTAGATCAACTATGAGTAAATTCTTGCAGTAAACCGAGTTGATATTAAATGCTGAAGTTCATATATGTTTTTGATGATCTTTAGTAATGCAGATTCTAGAACAAGGCGTTGAATATAGATTAATGTATATGAAATTCCCTCAAATTCCACATCCAAGTCAATAAATGAAATTCTGTTATAAATTTGCAAATAATATCATTTTTTCCAACCAGTGATTAAGGTTTGTAATAGAAGAGAATATTAACCTTTAAATAGATGTGATATGAGGTACACATGAGGCTAAAACAAAGGTTATATCTAGAAATGAAAATCACTTATTAATCTAAGGCTTTCAACCCAAGAAATTAGCCTTCAAATGACACCTTTAATTTATTTTAAAGCAAGTTTTAGTAGTGAATCAGAATGGATTTATAAAGGTGATTTCCAACCATGAATCTACCATAGAATTTACCATTCCAGAGCTGGTTTTAATGCATGTAAGTTACACAAAATTTCGGATCTATTAATACAGTAAAAGAAAGATGAATTAATATTTTATAGGGACATAGAAGCTGTGACTAGTGCCTACCAAATACAATTGAACAAATGAGGTCAATTGAGGATCTTAAATCTCTTGGCTGAGACCAGTGCCTTATGGAATAAAAACAACGAAGCATATATATGACACTAGCAGGAGGGAGGAGTAAGTACTTTATAATCAATTCTGAAATAGATAACATGACAATATCTTACTTCTGTTATGAATTACAGGAGTCAATAACACTTCAGAAATAAATGAAAAATCATCCAAAACAATTCCAACTTACCATATAAGATGTACCCCAAGGATTAGGGTAAGGGACGTACCTCAAGAGGGTAAGAGAAGCCATTAAATTAGTAAATTAGATCTGGAAATAACTAACTAGATATGGTTTAAGCCCTTATCAACACTCAAAATAGATGGTGGACCCACCTAAAACTTTCCAACAAATGTCCAACCCCCCAAGGGTCCATCCTAGGCCTTTTCCTTGCCTCTTTAGGTTTTCAAATATTACTCATTTGACTGATGTTCCTTTTGTATCTACTATACTAGATCCGTAGATAACACAAAACATGGCATATTTTTCAATAAAACCGCAAGAAAGACGTGCCCTTGTGAATTCACCAAGACACCTACTAGGGCACACTTTTCCATTGAACACAAATCCAAAGTTCAATATATTTTTTGAAATATGATTTCTACATGTTTAGGGTTTTCCAAATATATTTTTTTTTCGTATTTTGAAAATATGTACAACATAGTTTTGATCAAATTTAAGAAGAGAAGGGGTTTAGTCCTTAACCCTATGGAAATAAGAGATCAAGGTTAATATCCCTTTTCAATTTGGATTTCAAGATTTACCATCTAGAGAAAATACTAATAACCCTATATAGGTCAAAGTAGCCTTAGCCTAATTAAGGCAAACAATGAACTTCTAGGCCCTATAATGGAGATCTCCTTCAAGCGGAAAGTATCCTCAAATAAGATTGACAAGTTGAAAGTAAATCCCTAACTTTCCCTGCTTAAGGTGAACATTAACAACATCAAACAAGAAAATTAAAATATCTTACCAACATCCACTAAGAAAAGAGAAAGAGAAACCTTAGATCCTTAGCCGTGATTTATAAAAACCATTCTTTGAATCAACCTTGAGAGATATAAAAACCCTAAAAAATCATCAAATACTTCTCTTACCTACAAAATAAGTTTCCTGGTAAGATTGTACACCCATCAACATAGTAATCAACACTTTATGTAACTTCTACTATTGTATCAGCAGTCTCTAGAACCCACACAAACAAGAAGAGTATAAATTCTAAGCAATGAAATGAAAGTATGCCACATATGAAATATATATAAAGACAGCTTCCAAATAATGAAAACAGATTATATGTTAATGCACAATTTTTTCCATTGGAATTCATGTGCTTACTTTTCGATGTCTAGAAACCCAGTTGCTTGGTCCTAGAAAACATAACTATTTCTCTTAAAACACATGTAGGAAACCTTAGAAACATGTGAAAAAATTACTTTAAGAGAATTTTTTTGAGTGGATGTACCGAGGAATGATAGCATGAAAAAAACACTGCCTCAGATAACAAAAGGCACATTCTTCTATATTGTACAATTCATTCTTCCAGATAACGGAAATATAAATTTTTCAAGATGGTATAAGCATTACAAATTCTATTTATGGGGGGTCCTTGTGGAACATTGTGTGTAGTGCAGAACAATTTGTATAACTTTCTATGTATATATATCGGTTACAAGATGGTATAAGCATTACAAATTCAATTTATGGGGAGTCCTTTTGGAACATTGTGTGTAGTTCACAACAATTTGTATAACTTTCCATGTATATTCTATTGCACATAGGAGACTTGAATCATGTAGGATTTAACATGTGTTGGAATCCAAAACTACAATATGAACAACTTCCCATGTATCTAGTAAATTTGAGGCATGTAAGATTCAATTATGTGTTTGAGTCTACAAAATATGATGCCAATAGGACTCTAATACAAAAAAAATTCATGTCCTCAAGGCGATATAACTCCTGTGAAATAGGGACCAGGGAGGGAATCTCTTACTTCATCTTCTCATGCAAGTCATAGAATTTCTCAGTGACAACATTAAACTATAAATATGAATACCTTTGATACTTACGATAATACCATTAGAAAAATAACCGAAGTCGACAACATTAGACATTAGAAGGCTCGTTATGAGATGTTAGTGGAACCATGAATATGGTGGTGGAATAAAAATAGATGTTTATGAAACCATAAAAAATGTCAGTGGAACATTGAACATTAGGTGGTGGAAACATTAATAATGCATGTGGGGGAATTATCAAGTTGTACTGTAATTCATAAAAGAACGTCTTAGGCATGCAATTTGGTCAGACTAATAAAGATGTAGGTATGGTTTTTTCATTTTCAAAAGGTTTCATGTTATATTTCAATACTTCCTACATCAACTGATCTAAAATTCATAAAATAAATTCTTAGGCATGCAATTTGGTTAGACTAATAAATATGTAGATATGATTTTCCCTTTTTCAAACGGTTGCATGTTACATTGTCATATCCAATTGAAATTGCAGGACTATTTTAATAATAAAATTGTCTAAGTGTGAACAATCCTCATAGCTTCTCAAACTATGTATGGAATGTCAAATCAAATGATTTGAATATAAAAGGTGCATTAAAAAATAATTGGACAAAAGGCCTTTAGTTACTATCATTGTAAGAATATAATCACTATTTGAAGTAATTGTGTCGAGAAAGCACATTTTTACAACCTAGGTAGGGGGCAGTGGTCGTATCTTCCATAAAAATAAAAAATAAGAATGCTTACATCAATATGTTGTGGCATAGTGGTGAGAGTGAAGTGTCCCTCTGTCCCATAAAAATAAAATGAAAAATTAATCATAAAAAAATGTAAGCATCAGAGAGTTGTAGCATAATGGTAAGAGGGATGCATGTTGTAGTTTAGTGGTGAAAGGTTATGAGTTTTTATCCCTCTCGGTGCTTTGTAGAACTTGAATTACATGGGTATATACTAGTTGGTAATGCAATTTCCATATCTAACTTGTGGGATACATCTAACATATGTGGATTTGCAATGTCTACACTTTGTATGTCACTAATGATGGTTTGTTTTTGCAGAAATTAGAAAAATTAGATTCAATGTATGGATGAAAACATTTCAAGTGTAGAGCCGCAACCTTATTTGAGGTATGAATTTTTTCATGATTGCAGGGCACTCCAGTATCATCTATTAGTACACGGCCCCCTTCTAATAAGCCTCAATTGTTCTTGGAGGCCTCTATGAAATTAGCATTCACCCAACCATGTAGAGGAGAAATCAAATGAATAGGTGATTGTTCTTCAATGAGGGAATTTACCGACATGATAGATTCAAGGACCTAAAAAATGTTAGATTTTTGTGAGTATATTAAGTATTTCCATCATCATCATCATCATCGTCGTCGTCGTCGTCGTCATCATCTTCATCATCATAATTTCCATCATCATCGTTTCCATCACCACCATCATCATCATCATCATCATCATCATGGTCATCATCATCATCGTCATCTTCATCTTCATCATCGTCAACATCATTATAGTCATCATCTCCATTACCATCATTATCATCATCGTCATCATCATCAACATCATTAAAATTTAAAATTTTAATTACAATTACATTACAGTATACACATTAGAATTCAATTACAATTTAACATTGCAATTCAATTGCAATTTAAATTTTCAAATTTAACATGTAATTACAACTGAAAATCCGATGTGTAGTTACAATTTAAAAGAATTTCAATTACATTACATTGGAGCACCATGACCCAATTTTCACTAAAACCTCCCATCTAGTATCTTTAATCTTGATTTCAAAGCATATATATATATATATATATATATATATATATATATAATGTAGGAAATCCATGGAGCACTAATACATTCTTCTATTCAAAGTATCAATGTGCTTGTCACATTGGAGCACCATGACCGAATTTTCACAAAAGCCTCTAGTGGTCACATTGCAATAAAAGCCCTATATAAACAAGGAAAAATAAATTCCACAAAAATGTCCAATAAAAACATATTTCCTAAGTTTTTGCATTTAATAAGGTAAGATGGTTGTATATTTTATCATTCTTGGTATTAAAATGTTACAATGATTTTGTAATACTTTATCCTATATGTTAATAATCATCCACCATCGAATATATTTTTTCTTGATCTTAGAATATCTAAAATAATTACTTATATTTAATTATTAAAAAATATTTCAGAAAATAAATATTTAATATAAAAGTTAACAAATAATACTTTGATTAACTTTTTTATATTTATTTTCACAAAATTCGTCATTGTTATTAAATTTACTTTGAAATTGAGAATGATCATATTATTCATACAATCTATCTTAAATTTTAACTTTCTCATAACTTTTGACTTTGCCGTAAAGTCACTTTTATCTTAATAATAAAAAATGTCGAAAAATAAAAATCTAAATTTAATGTCATACTAGAAACAAGGAAGATAAGCCACTTAGTGGCAAGTATGTCTATAAGCGCATGCATTTTTTAATTGTCTTATTGATGAAGTCTCATGATTGGATTCTTTTCATGGAGAAGATCGATGCTACATCTAATTATCATGATGATGAAAAAGATGGTGATAAACATGATGGTGATGATGGTGATGATGATGATGATGATGAGGGTCAAGATGATGATGATGATGAGGGTCATGATGATGAAGACAATGATGTTGAACATCATGATAATGATGATGATGATGAAGATGATCATGATGATGATTAACATGATGACAAAGACAATGATGATCAACATGATGACGATGGTTATGTGGATGGTGATGATGAAGATGAACATAATGGTGACGAAGATGATGATGTTGAACATCATGATAATGACGATGATGATGAAGATGATCATGGTGATGAATATGATGACGATCAACATGATGATCATGATAATGATGATGATGATGATGATGAGGGTCATGATGATGAAGACGATGATGATGAAGATGACGATGATGATGATGATGATGATGATGATGATGAGGGTCATGATGATGAAGACGATGACGATGATGTTCATAATCATCATCATCATGAAGACAATAATAATGAACATGATGATGATGATGATGATGATGTTGATCATGATGATGATGATGATGTTGATCATGATGACGAAGACGATGAAAACGACAACGATGATCATCATCATCATCATCATGAAGATAATAATGAACATCATGATGATGATGATGATGTTGATCATGATGATGATTATCATGAGGATGAAGACGACCAGGATGATGATGATGAAGACAATGATGATGATGAAGAAAATGATGACGATGAAGACAATGATGATGATGAAGACAATGATGATCAACATGATGATGATGGTGATGTGGATGGTGATGTGGATGGTGATGATGATGATGAACATAATGATGATGAAGACGATGATGTTGAACATCATTGTAATGACAATGATGATGAAGATGATGACGATGGTGAAGACGATGATGATGAAGACAACGATGATGATGATGAAGATGATGATGATGATGATGATGATGATGTTGATTATGATGATAATTATCATCATCATCATTATGAAGATGATAATGATGAACATCATGATGATGAAGCCTATAATGTTGAACCATCATGATAATTATGATGATAATGATGATGAAGACGATGATGATCAACATGATGATGATGGTGATGTGGATGGTGATGATGGTGATGATGATGATGAACATAATGATGACAATGATGATGAATATAATCATGATGGTGATGATGGTGATGATGGTGATGATGATGAATATGACGATTATGATGATTACGATGATGATGATGAAGATGATTATGATGATGAATATGATGATTATGATGATGATGACTATGATATTTATTATTATGATTATGATTATGTTGATTATGATTATTTATATGATGATGATGATGAGGGTCATGATGATGATGATTATTATGATGATCATAATGATAATGATGATTACGATCATGATGATGATGATGATGATGATTATAATGATGATGATGATGATGATGATGATGAATATGATGATTATGATGATTATGATTATGATGATTATGATGATTATGATGATGATAATGATTATGATTATGATGATTATGATGATGATGATACCTGAATATGAATATGATTATGATTATTATCATGATCATGATGAGGGTCATCATGATGATGATAATGATGATGATGATGATGCTCTTGATGATGATGATGATGATGATGATGATGATATTGATGATGATGATGAAGATGATGATGATAGTGACAATGGTGATAATGAAGATGATGGTGATGATGATGATGTTAGTGACTCTTTTAAAAAAATAAGATAAAAGAATATGTCTAATTAAATATTTATTTTTCAATATATTTCATCATCTTCTTCATCTAAGTCATCATCCATATCATCCGATCCAGAGTCAACATTGTAAGGATTGGCCATATAATCATCGTCATCTAAGTCAGTTACATTCATCATGTCATCGTCGATATAATCTTCATGGGAATTGTCTGCTACATCATCTGATTCAACTAACTCTTGGAAATCTTCTGCTAGATCATCATCATCATCTAACTCATGTTGATCATGCTTGTCAGCATCATCTTCTTCTTCCAGAGAACCCTCTTCATTAACATCGTATAGGTTATACTTTATCGGCCTTCCCGTTGGATTGAGTCTCACAACAAATGACCATCCAACTTTACCTAGAACCTACAAGTAAAATACATGTTCACATTGGATCAGAAGAACATAGGGATCTGTTCCTGGCTCAAAAAACCTTGTATTTACCATGGTAAATCCATTATGATGTTCAATAATAGTTCTATTGGGATCATGTTAATTCAATCATAACCTGTACCATTTGACAACAAATAGAACTACCTTGAAGGATTTAAAGTCACATTGTAGAATATCTTCCAAATACCCATAGTATCAATTTTCTGAGAGTTTTGGATGTCTGTCACTTCTAGATGAAACATTGATCACCTCAAATACCGCAGATATCCCACAATCTATTGGTTTCTTTGTTTCATCCAACTTTTTGATGCGATATCTACAACCATTACAGGCCATAGCCTTATGGTGTTTTACCTACAACAAGCAATACATGAAAATATTACACAATGTTTCAATAGTTATGCAGCAATACATGGAAAATAACAACATGTATGTCAAAATGTAATTTGAAAAATAAAATATTTAGAGTGATTGATTAATGTGCTTGCCATTTTATCTTTTAAACCATATGCTAAATCAATTTTCCTTTCTGCAATATTTCTATCTCCATTGTGATGGGTTTCTTTTACCAATGAAGCCATACCTTCCCATGATATTCCATGACTTGATTGTTCGCATTGTTCAATCCATACCTTCATCCAGTCAAGATTGTTTGCGATTTATAAATGAATTGCATCCCACTCTCGACCAACTACTTGATGACAATAAACATTAAAATTAAAGACAAATGTAAATTTTCTAAACAAAGTATATGCTCATAATTGATTCAATAAATTGAAAATGAAATTAGAATATGAACGATATAATAAACATCCATTATCTAATAAATATATTTCACCTTCCTTGATCTACCTTTCCCCTTTATTTGCTTTCCTTCAAATTTTTCATTGGATTTCGGATCACAAATGCGACGTAAATTGAGCTTTGATGCTAAATTAGGAAGATATTCACTAACATACAACATGTTTTGGTATACTGTATATGCTTCCATCATAGAACCCTCAGGATGTGCTCATTGTCTCACCAAACCCTTCATAAATTTCAAGTTCCTCTCAACCATCCACATGGACCTTGAGTGCACAGGTCCACACAACTCAATATCCTCAACTTAGTGTATGAGGTAGTGTTCCTGTGCATTGAAAAATGCCGAAGGTAGATGCTTCTGCATTTCACACATGAGATGAGGAATTTCTCTCCTCCAATACTTTATATCTTCTCTATGGATTTATTTAGATGTCAACCATCTACAAGTGACGCAAACCAATAATGATATTTAACAAAAAAAACATTAAATTACATATCATGAAATAATGCACAAAAAACAAATATAAATTATACGAAGAATTAAACAAACAATAAACACAAGCAACTAATCACTAGTTACCTCATGTATTTACCAAGATCATATATAACTTGTTTGACATTGTTGTCGAAGTTGTCCGGGAGAGAGAGAGGTAGAACATACTATAACAATATACAAACCACGTCATTGTTTAAACAAATAGTATACAAACAAGAAAAACAAAATTATGCAATAAAATGGAAAAAAAACAAAATTATATGGACATAACAATAATAATTACCATGATGAAGAAGCGCCAATAATGTGTTTTGACCCTCACAAAATCACCTTTTTTGTTATGATATTCTTCAAGTTCCCACAAAATCTAGTGGGAAATTTAATTTTCCACATTACTTCTTTGTCAACATTGCTTTGCTACTCTGTAAACATCCATGGAATTGAGTTTATATTAACTTGGTCTCCGTTGCTATGAAATTGGATGATGTCTTTCATTGCATGGTTGCCTTATTGAATGTATTTGCAAGCTTTCACAATTTTATCTTTCTCCCTCCTTAGCTCCAGTAGTCACCATAATGTTTCAATCACATTATTTCCAATATGCATTGTATCAAACAAATGAGCAATTTGTAGGTGCTCATAGTAGGGAAACCTGTCGAATTTTATAGGATAACTTTTCATTCCTCAGGGAAGCTCATTAATGCCTTCATGATCACAATGGACATCATGAATATTAGTTTATAAATAAATTACATTATATGATGGTATATGGCCACTATATTAAAAAACTCACAGTAAAAATTAAAATACACAACAATTCATATACGATGATCCATACGTACCAGCTTGACGATTTCTATTATATTGCATCTTCCAAAGGTGAGGTGTCATTCTCCATGGTTTTAATGTAGTCTCCTACTTCCCATTGAAAATATTGTTTTCAATTGTTCTATACATGTCATTCTTAGAGAGGAAATTCCTATACTCATCAAACACCTCCTTCCTTAAGCTTTTTGAGTGACAAGATTTTATCTTATGACCACAAACTAGATATGGAAATTTACCCTTTGTCTGAAGACCTACAATATATAGGTATAGAGTATATATTTCAATTATAATTATATATAAACTATATTAACTACTTCATATAATTAAATGCAATTAAAGTGGACCTTAAAAATAGAAACCACAAAATTGGGTTAACCCAGCTGCATCGTGTATTGTCCATACAACCATTACATGAAATTGAAATTTCCTTTTCCGTATTGGTGTAGATATATCATACATAGTGATTCCATTCCATAACTTCAGTAGCTCATATATAAGATATTCGATATATACATTCATATCTTTTACTTGGAACTTACCTGATTGATTTGAAGTACATATAAAATATAATTATGAGAACCATTAAGATATATAAACCATGCACAAGAGTAAAATAAAAAATATACAAATGAAATTAGGAAACATAATATGACAAATGATATGACACAACTATATTAGAAATAAAATAGTTGTAGACACAAAATACCTAGAATAATCATCGACAACATTATGTGCTCCCTCTTTATTGACAACCATGGAGGAATTTTATTGTTGATAACAAAAATAGGCCACACCATGTAAATGGATTTCATCTACAAAAATGGATTAACACCATTTACTTCCAAAGAAATCCTAAGATTACGTGGTTCTTCTTTAAAGTGAGGCCACTTTTCCTCCATGTCTCTAAAAGCATAACCATCTGCAGGCATTCAAATAAGATCATCTTGAATTTTGTTTCTGGCATGGTAATCCATAAATTGCACTATGTTATTGCACTTGAACAGTTTTTGCAAATGTGGAATGATGGGAATATAACGAAGAACCTTGTGAGGAACCATTTTTATTACTTTATTTGTTCGATATCTATTTATATGGCATTCCGGACATTCTATTGCAAATTCATGTTGATTATAATATATAACATGGTCATCGGGGCATGTATGAATTGCGTCATAATGCATTCCAATCTCTTTCATGATGGAAGATAAATCTCGACGTGTGCGAGGTAAAATATTTGATGGTGGTAACAAAAATTCAGCTATCAAACTACATCAATATATATATATATTGTTAATGTAATAAATAAATAATATTAACGAAACACACTTCATCCCTATGATGATCAATAATGAGTTAACAATACAATTATTAGAGGAATACAGATAAACGTTCTCACGATCGTATATATGTGATGGATTATCTTAAATACCTTAGCATCCGTGCGATTGATATGTTTGAAAAAACATTGATAACCTTCAAGTTCATTATCAACAATACAGGAGAGAGAATATTTGTTTTGGAGCTTTCATAAAGGGGTTAATATGCCTTATCTAGAAGAGGTATATCATGAACCTCATCAAAGTCATCACTATTTTCAATATCATTGCCATCGTCATCATCCATTCTAACATTAAATGAATCATGTATAAATGTATTCGTACCATCATCTTTAACTACATTATTAGTATGATCATCTTGTTCAATACCATCATTCACTTGTTCTCCATTAAACATAGACGCTCCATGATCCTAATCCAAAAATTGTTCTAAAAGCACTTCCTATGGATGATATGTCATAGGGTTTCTTTTGTTTATGTATTTTTACTTCGGAATGTATTCACTTTTATATCTTATGTATTGTACCCCGATGTTCCTATTGGGAAGTATCAGTAATGTAATTGAGTCATGTCATACCCTAATGTTCCTATCGGGAGAATAAATAATGTAAAAAAGTCATGTAAAGTCATAGAGGGTAACCCTCCTTATTGATTAAGGGTTAAAGTACCTGTAGTTGTGGGTCACTAGGGTTGTTAAACTCTCCTAGAGAAGTCGGCCTTGGTGAGTTCATGTAAGTCGTGTCATCAATACCCTAGTTGTGGTTACTCGAGCCTACATAACTGAGTTAGGATTACTCAAGCCTACATAATAGAGTCAAGTATTAAGTGAACAAAAGAATATAAATAGAGACTGAGCCTCTCTATTTATTACATACACTCACTCAACCAGGGCGAATGAGTGAGAGACGAAGTGCTCACACAAGTGAGAGAGATCAGCTGTCGGAGATCATCTTTATGTTTTTGGGTTTTACTTTTGCTACTGGTGCTCATTCTTCTCTGAGGAAGTTGTAGGGTTTTCTCCTTTATAGTTTCCCCGAGGAAAATTCTTTGAGTCTCCTATCTCTTTTGATTATTGTTGTGCATGTTATTCTCTCAGATAAGATCCTAAGATCATATTGCTTAAATGATAAAAATCTAACATTGTATCAGAGCTAACCTAAGAAGAATACATTGTGCAGCTAGAAAAGCTATGGCTTGTTACTTTTTGGGTCTCTCTCCACAATACATCAGAAAAAGGATGCTAGGATAACTCTCCATTGAAGGGTGCATGTTTCTTTCGAAGCAGAATTTGATTCCGGGCATTTTCATTTTTTGCTGCTGGAAATTAGGGATTTTTACAGAAGAGGAATTTGTGATTGAGCCCAACATAGGATATCTCTCCTCCTCAAAATATAAATTTATATACCAAGTTCAATATTTTTGGTTGGGTAAAACTCTGAGAAAGTAAAACCCTAGTTTGACCCCGGGCCTGGAAAACCCTATATACTAAAACAGGTCATTTTGGTAAATTCGCTATATATTCAGATTGAAGAATGCTCAGGGGCCAAAATTATCAAAATATGAAGATAAAATCCTGATGTACCATGTGTAAAAATTTCAGCCTCATATTCACTATATTCGGGGAGATATGATTCTTCCAAATCAGGGTTCCAACCTCTTCCAAGATTCATCCTTAAACATGACACATAGGGAGAATTGCTATATCTTGGGATAAAAAGGTACAAATGAAATTTTGTAAGATTTTATAGGTAGGGAATGGACTGTACCTTCTGTGGTAAAAGTTTCAGACCCTGAAGGTGAAACAGTGACATGTGGAAGTCTGTACAAGTTATTTATGTTGAACAGTCCTGAAATAAGTCACCTTGGGAAAACTCTCATACGTCCCAATTGGTGAAACAAATTCTGGTAAAAACTATGGTTTTGGAAATAGGAAAGAATATTTTACCTTAGTATGAAATTTCAAACACATAGGAGAATTACTTTTGTAGATAACGCAGAAACAGTATTAGGCATTTTTGCATAAGAAATTGGTAAACTAGGGATTCTTGTTCCGGGAGCTTCCCTCCACTATTTTCAGAAAAGGAGTATATTAGACAACTCAACTTGAAGAGTCCTATATTTCTATCCAATCATAATTTTGAAATTCAAAGTTTTGAAAATTAGGGTTTCTCTGAAAAACCCTAGATCAGCCAACTCCAAAACCATGATGGACACCTGAAATTGGTAAGATCTAATATTTTGCTATTTACAGTTGAGGTTCTCATTTCAAAATGACTAACCACACCAGATTTATGACAAGCTTGGTGAGGCTAACAACTTCCAAGCATTGAAGTATAGGATCTCACTAGTTCTTGAAGGAAATGAATTGGACACCTACATAAGTAGAGAGGTTCCATTTCCAGAGGGAGATGAGGCTAAATCCTTACACAAGAGGAACTTGGTCAAGGCCAAGAAGATCATTGCTAATTCAATCAAGGATCACCTTATACCACAAGTGTCTTCCCTAAAGACACCTAATTTAAAGAGATGTTTTGATTCCTTGACCAAGCTATTTGAAGGAAAAAACATAAATCAAAAGATGACTTCGAGAAACCAGTTGAAGAATGTGAAGAATGCAGAGACCATACAATCATACTTTACAAGGGTCTCTCAAATCAAAGAACAAATTGAAGCAGTAGAAGAAGAAGTGAAGAATGCAGAAGTTGTGATAAACACCTTGAATGGCCTCCCAGGAACATGGGATTCATTCATTCAAGGAATGTGTGCCAAAAGGAAGTGATTACTTTCAACAAACTCTGGGAAGAGCACACATAAGAAGAAGCTCGACTCATAATAAGACAAAAGAATATGGGAGCAACTAAATATCAAGATTCCATGATTCAAAGAAGATACCTCAAGCGATGAGGAATATGAAGAACTCAATTCTTGAAGAACCTCTTATCCATCTTAATCATTTGTATAAGAAATGATGTTGTTATGAATGAAGAAGATGATGAAGCTGAAATAAGGAGTCTACCCATGAAAGAAATAAAGATAAGTATTCCATTATCATTTCATGATATTGTTTTGTTAAGCATTTGTTTATATTCAGTTGATGTATTATGCATAATAGAATGTTTGCATTAATGAAAGTATACTACTAATATGTATGTGATGGGTAATTATCTCATGGTGCTATACAACTCTCCATTCCTACTTATCTAGAATGAAACCTCTTTGCTAACATATTGGATTAGTGCACAATCTCAATGATGTACTGGTAGAGATGGAAGGCATCTAGAAAGTTTCCGTGAGATATGGATGAATTTTGTATTGGCTAAAATAGTTGCATGATCATATCTTTATGCATAGGAATTTACCATTATGAATATGCCTTATGAAATGTTTATAAACATACAACTGGTGCATTTGACTTGTAAGCAAAATCGTGTACAATCACCTACAAGCAAAGAAGGATGAGACTTAGAACAAGTGACAACAGTTCGAGAAATAATCCAAGATGAAGAATGATATGATGATACTCTCAAAGAAAGAAGAGGTCTCAGACACAATGCAGTTATGTGACAATGTTGAGTGACATCATTGATGCAGATTCTTCTAGCTATGAAGAAGTATCCAAGAAGAAAGGGAAGGAGAGTACCAGTTCAAGAAGAATGATGTCTAGGATGTGGTATCTACAAATACATGGAAACATAATGGGATACAAGGAAGGATTCATAGCATGAGGCTTCTCACTAAAATAAGGCATAGACTACGAAGAGAAAGTTGCATCAACTAGAAGTTAAGACACATGACAGGAAGATTCATGTGTGCAAATTAAAGAAGGCCTTGTACGAGCTCAGAAGACACCCATGGGATAACACATACATGAGGAGCTTGAATATCACCTAGAATGATGAAGATCTTAACCTTTGATACAAGGTTGAAGATGAAATCCTATAGAGGATGACAAGCTCAGAGATGGGTGTGATAAGAACATATTCAAGATAGAGGATCTTGGTATCCAGTGACCCTAGATGGATACATAGAATAATAGTAGTAGAGGAAGCTACTTGTCACTCAAGTCCATAATGTTTCAACACATAGAGTATGAAAGGAAGAGGGATAATGATGCTCCACTTTAGAGGGAATGACTGTAGAATATCATGAGGCTCGACATGGTACGACAATATGGATAGCTTACTGATGGCTCTAGGATTTAATGAGAGTAAAGAGGATTCCAACCTTTACTTCAAGGTTGAAGGCGAAAGACCAGTGATGCTCTGGTTATATGTCGATGACTTGTTCCTGACAGAAAAGTGGAACTCATTAAAGTTGCAAGAAGAGGATTCTTTCTAGGCATGGAGGTATGGCAGAATGCGGATGGAATCTCCCTTGGAGAAGGAAAGTATGCAATGGAGATTCTGAAGAAGTTTTGGATGATGGAATACAAGTCCATGACTACACCTATGGAATCGAACCTGAAGCTAGTGAGTGATGCTTCATCAGAGATGGTTGATGCCATGATGTATCATCAAATGATTTGTCCCTTAATGTACCTGATGAATACGAGACCAGATATTTGCTTTGATGTGAACACATTGAGACATGTTCACCTGATGGTTGAAAAGCACGCAGTGACGTACCTGAAGGGTATAGTTGATTATGGGATAAATTATGAAGTGAATCAGAAGATTAACCTAGAGGGTTATGTGGATTCAGATTGGGAAGGCAGTGCCATTTATAGGAAGAGAACTCTGTGGTGCTACTTCAGTATGAGATCAAGTTTGATCTCTTGGTTTAGCAGGAAGGAGTTCTACATGACGCTGAGTATATCCAAGGAAAAATATGTTGCCACTTGCTCGGATATTTGGGAGGTAGTAGGTTTCTTTTGAAAACTATTATTTGATTTGATTGATCTGACTTGTATATTTGTATGATGTAGAGAGAAGCAATGAAGTTCCAGTATGTGATCTAGATCGAGATATCTTGAAAGAGGGATTTCTAGCATAGCTGACGAGATAGGTTGTTTGAGCATAAATCCTGGCGAAGCTCATATGTTTCTCAGACCTAAAAAGTCCTATACATTGTCCTTGGATGTAATCGGTCCTGGAGAAGCTCGCAGTTTATCCTTGGATGTAATCAAACCTTACGTGATTCTATGCTAGAAATGGCCAGAGTGAAGTTTGAGTGCTTCAGGGAGAAGCTTGGTGTTCTCTAGATCGAGGTTGCTTACAAGAGGAAGTGATCAGTACATGAGCCTTTTTGACATGGTGGTAGGTGGGTCCTGCCATGGTCATATATAAGTGCAGAGCCTTTCTGACAAGGTCAAATGTAAGTGCGGAGCCCTTTTGACATGGTGGTAGGCGCGTCCTCCCATGGTCAAATATAAGTATAGATCCTTTCTGACTAGGTCAGATGTAAGTGCGGAGGCCTTTTGACATGGTGGTGGGAAAGTCCTCCCATGGTCAGATATAAGTGCAAAGCCTTTCTGACTGGGTCAAATGTAAGTGTGTAGCCCTTCTGAAATGGTGGTAGGCATGTCCTCCCATGGCCATATATAAGTGCATAGCCTTTCCCCAGATGATAGATGGTGTGTCCTATCATGCCGATGGATGTAAGTGCAAAGCCTTTCTTTGGATGATAGATGGTGTGTCCTATCATGCTAGTAGATGTAAGTGTTGAGCCTTTTCTCCATATGGTAGATGGTGTGTCCTGCCATGCCAGTGAATGTAAGTGTTGAGCCTTTCCTTAGATAGTAGATGTTGTGTCCTACTATGCTAGAGGATGTAAGTGTTGAGCCTTTCTGACTAGGTCAGATATAAGTGTTGAGCCTTTTTGACTAGGTCAAATATAAGTGTTGTGCCTTTCTCTTGATAGTAGATGCTATGTCCTTCTATACTAGTAGATGTAAGTGTTGATCCTTTCCTTGGATGATAGATGGTGTGTCCTATCATGCTAGTTGATGTCAGATGTGAGTGTTGGGCGTTCCTTTCTGACATGGTGGTGGATGTCCTCCTCCCATGGTCAGATGTAAGTGTTGGGCGGGCCTTTCTGACTGGGTTAGATATAAGTGCTAAAGAATATGAAGAGCTACTTGGAGGCTAAGACTACAACCAGCATGAAAAAGGACTGCCTCTGTAGAACTTCCTATGACGAGAAGAATTGAGAGATAGTACCAGTTGATCGAGATGGAAGACGTAGTGATGATGATGATCTAGCTTTGATGATGATCCATGTTTGATGATAATTTAGCTTTGATGATGATCTACTGATGATTCAGTGATGATCCAACTTTGATGATGATCCAGTGATGATCCAGTGTTGATGATGATCCAGTATTGATCCAGAGAAGAAGACTTGTGCTGATGAATTGTGTCAAGAGAATACCTTCCTAGTTAAGAGGGAGTGTTGATGTATTTGTAACTTTGGAATGTAATCACTTGTATATCTTATGTATTGTACCCCAATGTTCCAATCGGGAAGTATCAGTAATGTAATTAAGTCATGTCATACCCTAATGTTCCTATTGAGAGAGTCAATAATGTAAACAGGTCATGTATAGTCATAGAGGGTAACCATTAATCAAGGGTTAAATTCCTCGTAGTTGTGGGGCACTATGGTTGTTAGAATATCCTAGAGAAGTCGACCCTGGTGAGTTAATGTAAGTTGGGTCATTAGTACCCTAGTTGTGGTTACTCGAGCCTACATAACTGAGTTAGGATTACTCGATCCTACATAATAGAGTCAAATATTAAGTGAATGAAAGAATATAAATAGAGAGTGAGCCTCTCTATTTATTACATACACTCACTCAACTGGGGCGCATGATTGAGAGAGGAAGTGTTGGCACAAGTGAGAGAGATCAACTGTTGGAGATCATCTTTATGTTTTTAGGTTTTACTTTTGATATTGGTGCTCATTCTATCTCTGAGGAAGTTGCCGGGTTTTCTCCTTTATGGTTTCCCTGAGGAAAATTCTTTATGTCTCCTGTCTCTTGTGATTATTGTTGTGTGGGTTATTCTCTCAGATAAGATCCTAAGACCATATTGCTTAAATGATAAAAATCTAACATCTTTCCTTTATAAATACATGAAAACATCAATAGATATAATTTAATATAGGAAATATTAAAATAATATATACATTTACCAAAGCAAAGAATATAAAAACCTTTATAGTTCTAAACCTACAAATGGACGATATTCATTCCCCCCTTAGCGTGTCCATGTTCCCTGTAGTGTTTTGTGGCTGTTGAGATCACTATTCTTCTCCTGTTAAATCCTCTGCATTGAGTACATGGACAATAACATTTTCCATCACCCCTTCGTTTCGCTACATCCCATAGTCTAGAAAGAAATTGCCAATTGTGCTCCTTTGGATCAGGAATATTTCTATTTGACGTTTTGTCATAAGCTTCATGAATGAATACTATCGACAATATTAAAAAATCAAGTTCCATGCATCACAATTTTCTCAAACAGAGGTTTGTCGAAGAATAAAAAAAATTCTGCAAACTGTCCATCGAACAAAAAATCATTTCCCGCAACCACTCGTTGAATAATAAAACAATTCCTCAAACCATTCATCGAGGCATAAATAAATTCTGCAAATCATCCATCGCTTCTATATCACATGTCATGTGAGAATGTTTAAAAATGTTTATATTTATAATTCATTCGTCCTCGAATATCTGACGATATGAGCCTAGTTACTGTTGGAAATATGGATTTAAACTATTTGAAATATGTCGTTATATTATTCCAAAAAATAGCCCAAGGAGGTGGAAAATCCGAAGACCCATCCTCCAACCATCATCACAAATTTGACACACTACGATCAGATATCCGACGATGACTCCTCCAAGGGTTCCCGCAAATTCGACACACAGCTGTCACATATTCGACACAAGTCCATCACATATCCAACGACATAGTGTTGCAATGGGTCATCGAAAACCTACACTATAGAATTTGGAAATTAGACGATGCTAAAAGAAATTGGAAGGTACAGTAATTTTCATCATTGCAATCCGAGACATCTATACTTTACATCGGATTTCATTGGATTCTGCCGTAGGATTTTGGGTTCAAATCCTGTTGTATACTTTTTTGAACCTAGGACCCCAAGTAATAAGGTATGTATCCCTCACATAAGAACTAGAGACTCCGATGGGGAATCTAGTTTGTGTTGGGGCCTCTCCAATCTTATTTTCAGTCCAATTTTTCTATGTTTGTTTCTATTTTGATTTGCATTCATTTGATCTTCAGTCAATCCTTTTAGACCTGTACAATTCCTGGCCTTGGGAATTTTTATTTTGAAAAAAATTATAGTAACTCCCAGGTTCTATAGTGACAGTCGTGTGTTGTCCATTGTAATCACGGGTTTCCTTAGTAACAGTCATGAGTGACTCATGGGTTTCTCACTGGACAATCATGATTTCCTGTAGGTTAATGCCTAAGCTCTAGGGTTTGTCCCTTTTCAATCATTTTTGGCATTTGTCTACTTCTTTAAGGTTATTTCCTTGATATGGGTTGATCTATTATCAGGTGCATTTGACTACATCTAGTCTTTACAAGGTTTATGTTGAGTAGGTTAGGTTAGTTACATGTGCAATATTTTTTGGGGTCTTTCCTCTTGGATTTGTTGACTGAAGTGTAAGTGGTTCTGTCAGTTGTGACCTTTGTCATTCCTCTGATCCACTTTTTGTGTCTAATTTCTTTAGTAGTGATTTGAACTTTTCACTTTTGTCAATTTTGTTTTGATCTACTTGGTTTCCAAAGTTAGTAGTTCATCCAAAGTAGGGATTTGACCCAGCCTTGTTGACTCTTTCAACTTGGTATTTATAGGATCTGATTACTCTTTTGTTCATTTGTACATGTTCATATGTATTGACATGCTTAGTTGCATTAGTTTGGATTATATTTTGATTTTTGAAAAGAAAAATAAAACAAAGCACCCATAGTTGCATTGTTAGCCCTAGCTAGGCTCGTTGTATGCTTTTTTTTCCATTATTTTCAAAAGAAAAAGTTAAAAAAAGAAATCTTTTGTTTTTTAAAAGTTCTTAAGAAAATTTAATTTGTTTCAAAAAAACAACCGGGGGGGGGGGGATCATTTTGAATAACATTTATTTTTGAAAAATTATACATCATCTTTTCTTTTTGTTGAGTCAAAAAACCATGAGTTTCACTTCCTCTACCTTAAGTAATAAAAACCTTAAAAATAACGCTATAAATTAAAATATATTAGCAACATTTTCTTTCTAGGGTCTACATCAACTAGCTTAGGCTAGGATCTTTGACTAGGATATATTTAACTATCCAAGATCATTTGAACTCAGAATTAGTGGCTTATCATTAGGTAAATCCAAGTTTGCAAGAGATCAATCAGAAAGCCCCTCTAACACAAGAGTTAAGCATGGGGTCATGCGAGGACTTAGTTGTGGAGACACCCCTCCAATACTTTGTTCGAGCATATACCAAGATTTTTGTACATATGGGGGTTCATTAAGTACCACCTTGGGCCTCATGAGGTGTCAATACTACTTGAATTTTTATCTTAGCTACCCTGCCCATGCACACGAGTCAGACATGCGACTGTTCCGCCAGAATCTTGTTGTAAAATTGGTAGCCTTAGTATCTAGACTTTAGGATTCTTTCACGGGTGATGGTGGAAGACTATTTCTATTGTACCTAGGGTAGAATTGGGATGAACCCTAGATAACAATTTGGGAAGGTGGTTTGGTGATTCAAATCCTTGCACCCATAAACATTATCACGGGACCCAAGGTAGTTGTTCTTCAATATTCACTGGTTTGTTCTGGGCCCTAATCATCGCATATGCTCCATTGGAAGGTGTATCTTATACCCTCCTGTGTTTGTGATACTTAGGAATTTTAGTAGTGTGATTTGTGGTATGATTGTGATCTAGTATGATCTTTAGATGTATGATTTAAATCTTTAGCTGTGGAGGATTAACCTCCTCGTAGGTCTAGAAGGTTGCAAAACCTTCCTCTTCTTTCAACAGTGGAGCCTCCACCGCCACCTCAAATGTGGAGATTGGAAACAAACGATTCTTTTGAATCAACTGGTGTTAGTGAAGTTCTAGGTGAGTCAGAACTTATAAACAATTAGATATATATTTTGTCAATAGAGATCAAATATTTGCAAGATGGATAGTTTGCAATAAACTATAATACACCTATTACTGACCTAAGAGACCCTGTTTTGGTATAAGTTCATATGTTTGGTTCACCTGGAGTTGGTGTTCCTTTGATTTCAGTTATTTCTAGTTCAGGAGAAGGTCTAGCGGGTATGACTACCCCCACCTTAGCCATGATTTCTAGTGGAGTCTCCCTTTCACCAGTGAGTGCTCCATAACCAAATGTACCCACTGCACTTGTGGTGTCGTTGAATTTTTCAACTCCGTTTTCTCCAAGTGCTCGAGTGACTAGTACCCCGGCACCTTCAAAAATTGTTGGTTTTTTTGGTGGGGTTGTTATTGGGATACCAAACACACCCTTTACCTCTTCTCCCTTTATTCAGAATACTCAAAGTGGTCCTAGTGGTTCCACTTCATTCGTTCAAGGATTTATGTGGTGGAGGGAACATTCCTCCATCTGCACCTTATGTAGGCCCTTCACCTACTTATGTTGTTGTTTTGTATGGGAGCCACAACCCTTTTTTAGGTTTCAATTTTTAGACTTCTATTCAAGTGTTGGATGCTTCATTTGGAATCTCTCCCTTCTCACTTTTTAGTGGGGGAATCTCATCTCCCGTGCCTACAACTCCATCTTTGGCTTGATTTGGTCGAACATAATATCACACACTACGAGTTTGTAATCCTTTGGATTTTGGATGGAATCCTTTTAAAAACCTTGCTACTTCAATGCAGCTAGTGGTTGGGGGAAACCCCAACCTCTCTTTTGAGAGCCCTAGTGGAGGCACTTCCTCGCCCCAGACTCCTCAATATCAAACCCCAGATAGGCCAAGACTACCCTTTATGGAAACTTTAAACTTTCCAGACTTATCAAAACTCATGAATGACCATGTGCACCATGATTCAACTTGGCCACTGGTCCCAATCAAATTACCTTCATGCATTCCTAAGTTTAAAGGGAAAATAGGAGAGGACCCCGATGAATCCATATATGTGGAATAGGGGAAGAAAGGAAGGAAGGATATAAAGGCCCATTCAAATGCCAGTGACAATATTTCAAAAGTAGTCACCTCATATTCATCTAGAGATGACTTGTTTGGAAAATGAACAATGTGGGGTTTTCTTAGCTGTAAAATGAATTCTAGGCAGTTTCATTAGCACAACAATTTTTGGGAAAGCAGATAACCACATCCTTTGAATTCCAGGCCCATGAATAGAATTTGAGCAAGAGGAAAATGAAATCTATCATCCAGAGGGATCCTACTTTGGCCTCTAAATCAATGCAAGTCATCATGCATAATAGGTGGCAGAGTTTCACCTAGATCCTAATATTGTAGATTGGTTCAGAAAAAACACATTATAGATATTAGAATGTGAGCATACTCATGTAGCCCTTCTATATTTTGTTTTTCTCAGTCAATCCAAGACAATCAATTCTAGGGAGGATAGGTAAATCCCATGGCTAGAATAGGTGGCAGAGTTTCACCTAGATCCTAATATTGTAGAGTGGTTCAGAAAAAACACATTATAGATATTAGAATGTGAGTTTAATCATGTATCCTTTCTATATTTTGTTTTTTCTCAGTCAATCCAAGACAATCAATTCTAGGGAGGATAGGTAAATCCCATGGGCAACAAGAGACCATTGGATAGTAGAGAATGGAACAGGATACTGTGCATCTTGCTGAAGATACCAGTTTTTTCTTTTGATATAGTATCCACATCCATATGCAAGAGGTTTCAAGTTCTAACTAAAAAGACATTGACAAATCATTTAATGCAGGGAAAAATGCCCAATGTATAGGATTCTCATAAGTCACTATGAATGCAGAAATGATCCACATGCAAGATATTCATTCTTCACTTTGATCCTTGAAATTTTTCATTCTTAATTTTTCAAAAGTAAAAAAACCACAGTAAGAAAAAATAAAATGATCTACTTGTTTACCATACTAGAAAATAGCAGATATCAAGCTTACCTTAACAACAAGGCTATATTTTGCATAGTCAATAGCATGACACGATGCTATTCCAACACTTTCCTTCGTCCAAAATATATTAGAAAGATAAGTACAACCAATATGCTTGGTTTTACTAAACAATTTCAAAAAGTTGCTTGTAAAATTGTTGGCTCGAACTAAGAAGTTAGGATGATATTTTAAAATATAGAAGCAACAAATGTTGTTAAGCTTGGAAAAGAGGGGATGGAATACATAATCAAGGATACCAAAATACTTCTTGGAAAAATAGAGTTAGCTTTAGTTTTAAAAGATATCCAATTTAGTTATTCAAGGGGAGATATTACTTTAGATCTCTCATGGAACTTCATTAAGAACAAGATAGGACTAAAGAGAGGACCATGGACTAGAATTTTGTTCGGTTATTGATCAAGTATAGGGTGTGTATTACACTTTGGGAGGATTTACTATAAGCTATGTAGATTTCTACTGGGCTTATTCATTACAAGATTAAATGATTTAGTGTTATGTTAGAAATGTGGTGATATAAATTATTGTTGTGGGAATCATTTAGAGGATAGAAGGTATTGAAGGAGATAACTATGGCCATTGTATATTGATGGGTTTGATTCTCTAGATATGGGTATATTATGAGTGCTTCAACTACAAGATTGTGCCATCCAGAAGGATATAAATCAGCAACAAGTGGAATGTTTTCCTTGCTGGTCTATCAGGTCAACATTTTGCACCCAAATATTGAATTTTGGTTTATTTTCATATTGTTGTTAGGTAGTATTAAATTATGCAACAGTATTGTTTATTGGAAAACTTAAACTCATAGCTATTGATTGAGATAAATTCTATCTTTGGAAAATTTCATATCTATTTTTAAAATAATGTGCATATCAAGTCGTTTTGTTATTCCTATCATCCTATATCCATTATATGAAACATAAAAAACCCAAACAACAAACCCAGACTAAAAACAACAAAGTTTTTGAAAAAGATCCCAAACTGCAAAAGCTAGAAAAACACCAGTGATAAAGGAATTTTTTAAGCAGATTAGGGAGGGAACATCACATGGAAGGATCCACATTCAATTGAAGGCAAAGATCTAAACAAATTGAGAAGATGAGCGTTAAATGTTCATTTTTTAAAAGATACCCATATGGTCCTCACCTTCTTTCAATCATGAAAATCTATAATGCTTGGTTAACATTGAACGATGCCAAATATAGCTAAAAAAAATCGATCAGGAACATATAGATAATGAACTAGACATTTAGAGAACATACAATAATACATATATTATAATTTTATTAAACCAATGTAAATCAATCTTAGATTCAGATCTATTAATCACTAAGAGGGATCCAAAAGACAATTGACATGCAACTTACAACAAATAATATACATCAAAATATCATAACAATTTAGCATAAGCTCATTTCTAAACCTTTATAAATGCACTAAAATACTTGAGCATACTTGGTTTGAAGTTATTAAGAACATGGAATTTTATGCACATAATTGGCAAATAAGAAACATTCCAAGTGGGCCAGATTCATGTGCCATGTGGACTAGCAATGTATGGAAATTTATGCATAAAAATATGTGGAAGGGTCTTTCTAGCTCCAACTCCTAAGCTTCTTTGCATGTTTTTGTGTTAACACCTAGAAAGGACATGTCCTCTCACATATCATAAACCTAATCAAACTAGGCCTATACCATGTCACAATCCTACCTATAGTTGGTCCAAGTGAATCAACCATCATAGTTAGGCCCCTTTTGTTTCCAATTAGGGTCAATCATTTAAATATGGAGAACTTTTACTCACAAGTGAGATAGAAACCAATGAAGAGAAAAACGCAATCACCTAAGATCCAACCTAGACCACACTATCTTCTTATATAACATACATTCAGAAAATAATAACCTAGTGCATGATATTTAATTACCACCAATTGAGGAAGTTTTGTAGAATTGTCTTTTAATCCTTGCTCTGTAAGTTTGATCCTCTCGTGAAGTCAATTCTCTACATGCTCCAGCTTTGCACACAATTCTCGTATGTTAGAAACCTATAACAAGTCAAAGAAAACATAATTACAAGCACAAATTATCGAGTTGAACCAAATTTGCAAAGCGTGCATATCGAAATAGAACATCAAAAACCATAATATAACATCAAGTACCAAGAAGAAAAATGAAGTGTATCATGTTGCTATTTGTTAAAAATGTACAAATGTTAGAATTAACTTGGATTATTACCATAAGAAATTAATATGGTACCAAAATTATGAAAATATTATTCACAATACCTTTATAATTAAGGTTGGATCTATTACAGTACTTAATCGATTGTAATATAACAATGGGTGATACATTTAGCATTGTAGTAGGCCTCCAACTGACCCCCTTATGCATTAACTCAATCAAAATTACATTAACTAGTTCTCTCTTATGATCCAAGTCCAACATCTCTTGGAACATCATTACAAGATCATCCTCAAGATCTTATTTTATTGGCTTAGATGGGTTCTAAGAAGTTGTTCATTGGTCGTGAACATAAAAAAATAACCATCTCATAAAGATATTGACAACTCTTTGAATCATTTCCTCCCAAAACAAAAATCCAACTCAGTGATGCCACAAAAGAGGAGCAAGATTCCATATTCTTAAAAGAGACTAAGAAATTATGCGAGTGCAAAGGTGAGATGTTGAACTTGTAAAGGAAGAGAGAGGGGCGGCCTTAGGTTCCCGCCTAGAAACAAAATTTTGAAGTACCTATATTTAGATAATGCATGACCCATCATTTTTATGGATGATGAACAATTTGGATATTATAAGAAATTTAGATACAGTGAGAAGAGGTATGTGGTTAATTGAATCTATTACAGTATTGCATGAAAGAAAAATAGCAGTAGAGATCATGTCTTGTGAGATTTATGTCATGGGTGGATTGTAAGGATTTAAACAAAATTTATGCCAAATTGTATCTACTAATGAGGCGACAATGGGAAAAATTTCATTTAAGTAGAGCATTGTGGTGACTTGAGAGGCTTGTAGATTGCACACAAATTGATGAAGAGTGGGATGTTTTAGAAGGTTCGAAGTATGAAGGTCGTGTAGCTGAAAATAACATTACTAAAAACAACTTTGAACTTGTAGAAAATCATTTGAAATCTTTAAATTAGTTGGTAATATGGGAAGAACAGATTTCATCAGCTTCAACACATATTGAAGAGTATTGATCAGTATGTTTCCTTCCCCTTAGACCATAAAAGGAAGGCTAGAAGATGGTATTTTTCACAGGAAGGCTAGAAGCTGGTAATTGAAAAGAGATAGAGGAAATTTGGGGTCTAAAATGGGCCTTATAAGAAAACGTGCCAAAATAAGTTTTTGTGAGTTGGAATTCAAGAACCAATAGAATTTCAATAAAATAAGTCAACCATAATGGTTGAATTGGCATATTTGTCATTAAAAAAAACTACTTTTTGTGTTCGTATTTTCGACATATCTCATTGTGTTTTTACTCAAATTTCGATTGGGAGAGCTCATTGGATGCGGAATTTGATTCCGCATCCAACGAGTACCCACACTACATACTTTTGACGGACCACTCTACCCCAAAAACAAGAAATACCTGAAAATACGTGATGATGACATCATCATCACGTTTTTTCAGGTATTTCTTGTTTTTGGGGTAGCGTGGTCCGTCAAAAGTATGTAGTGTGGGTACTTGTTGGATGCAGAATCAAATTCCGCATCCAAGGAGCTCTCCCGATCAAAATTTGAGTAAAAACACAGGGAGATATGTCAAAAATATGAACACAAAAAGTAGTTTTTTTCTTTCTTCCTCCAAAATTAACTAATATTATTTTATTATTTTAACTATTATTTTATTATTTTAACTATTATTTTATTATTTTCCTTAGGAGGCCCATTTTAGACCCCAAAATTCCTCTAATGATCATAGTACTTACCTCTCGTACATCTCTGATGATGTAGACCTAAGCAAGCAAGAATTGCTAGCCAACTACATGTACCACCAGGTAGTATCAATGATTTTTCTATGTATCACCAAGCGGTAGCAATGATCCTCCATTACTTTGTAGGGAGATTATAGAAAGATATGTTAAATTTCCACCAGAAACTGCAGACTAAGGATCTATTCCAGATTCACTAATTGCATAGTAGCTTAATCTTAGATCCTGCCATGGTGATCAAGAACATCTGTCAGACAAATCAACAAAATCACAAATAACAATACTTGATAGAAAATATTATCATACAATGTTGGTGAAGTTATGTGCTCTATGTTCTAGTGGATAATGTGGTCCTAGTTCCCTTGGAACATGTATACATGTCCGACATATAATATATATCAATGGCGAGATAAATGCTTCTGCGACATTTTCCCTACATGCCCTATCTTTGATAACCAACGCTTGAATGTCAACTTATATAAGATGAAAAATGAAATATTAAAAAGACTAATTTGGACCAAAAAAACTAAACATCTACCTCAATAAATCCTCCCCGAGTCTCAAGCAATGAATTTCAAGGGTTGTTTGAAAGGTGAAATGACTATTCAGCTCCCTAATGCACAATTTTGAAGGTTATGGGAGTTGTTGTTGATGCCTTTGGACTGCCCATAGTTACTTCAACTTGGAAGAACTGATATTTCATCATGAAAAGAACTCATAAAGCTTCCCAAAATGACTTAAATCACACTCAGATTTGGATTTTGGGATTTGGAAACTCAGATCTATTTACTCTTTGTGTAGAGAAAAACCACCCAAAGTTCATAATTCTGTTGTAAAATGCTGATTGTGAGATTAGAAGTTAGAACGTCATAAAAAACTGTTAGAATAGTAATCCATATCATTAGTCCCTAATTACACTACTTAGTCAATTGTATTGCTTTTTAAGCTTTAATACACTACGTGGTGGACTAGGGGGGCTTAGTTGGACAAATGCCTAGTCAAATTCGGGATTTCACACCCACATGAGAATTCCATATCATTCAACTGGCAACATGTTCTCCCTCATCATTTCTGATGCACTCCCATTCATTGAATGTGTACGGCTGGGTTGACTTGGAGTGCTAGAGTGGGATTTTGGCTAATTTTAGCTTGATTTGGTGCATTAAATGTTGCAATGAGACCCTAAGACACCTTATTTTCCACAAACACATTGTCCAAGGTGTAATAATTGACCCACATCACTTCATCTATGTCTAGTTAGCAATTCGTGGATGTTTGGGCTGATTTGGGGCTTGATTTTCCCACCTAGGGGGGTTTGATGCCATTTTGACAATTTTGACTTGTATGCTCACAATTGGATTCCAAAACCTCAAAAAACTCCTATGTTTTATTATATACCTTATAATAACATGTTTCATGCTTAGACAATCCAAAAATTAACTTGTTCCCGTTCACGTTGTGTGTGTAATTTGCCTTTCAATAGATGGTTTTTTGCCATTTTTGCACCAAATTTGATTTGTGAGATTCACTAACGCTCCTATATTCTCCTTTGGTTTGAATTTATGACATGGTATCATATCTTGTTGGATATTTTTGACTTGCAGATCAATTCATATTGATTTGAGCTGCATTTTTAGTGGATTTCTAGATAAAATAGAATTGTGTTTTTGCAGAACATTCGGCAATTTCTTCATCATCAGCATAGGAAGAAATGGAGGCTACCCACATCATGCTAACACCCTTAAATTTATTTTATTGTAAGATAGAGATGGTGATTTAGCTGAGAACCAAATGGCTTTACAGATTTACCATGGGTAGTGAGGTGGAACCAAATTCTGCTATTGAGAAAGCCAAGTACTTCAATAGATTGGACGAGGCATTTGGATTGTTGTGTGTGAGCATATCAAGAGAGTCATTGTTCCACATTAATATTTTGACAACACCAAATGAATTCTTTGTAAAACTAGAGACATTGTTTGGGAAAACCGATGAACTACGTGGTCACCAGCTTGAGAATGAGCTTATCAGCTTGAGCCCAGTATCACACTATGACACTATCCAGGATTTCTTCACCAATTTTAAGTCAATTGTGTTGCATTTGAAGCAATGTAGAATTAAAAATAAAGAGGACCAGTTGATCTTGTCTATACTTTCGAATTTGGAGCTAGAGTTCTTAGTTTTTGTGAGTACATTCCACTCTGGCAAGTTAACATTTCAAAACTAGCAAATGACCAGTCTAGAAAAATTCATGGAGTCACTCGCTCAGGAGGAAGAAAAGCTTGTCTAAATGCGCACCATCAAGACCAAGTATCAAGCACTAGCAGTGGGAGTTTTGAATTCCTGAAAGGGCAAGCCCAAGTCCAAAAGTTCAAAGCTGCCAGAGAAGAAGAAAAACCTAGAAAAATCCAAATCCAGCTATGCAAGTTTGAATCCTTCTAAGGAGAAGGACAAGAAGGGAAAAGATAAGGAAAAATGCACCTATTGACATAAGGAATGGAATCTAGAGATCTCATGCATGAAAATTACCATTGACACCATGGCACATCTGCTGGAGAAGAAAAACATTCCAGTACCTAACAGCGCAAGGAAGAAGGATGGAAACTCCAGTTCAAATGAGAGCAAAGACAAATGTCATGCTTTGGTAGTAGGTACCTCTAACTCTTCATATTTTGTCATTGATTCAGCTGCTTCCAAGCACATGGTGTCCAAGAGAGAGCTCTTCTCCTCCATGAGCTCGAATGCTGGCCCAAAATTTCGAATGGGGGGTGATTAAAAACTCCAAACAAAGGGGATTGGGAGGATTGATTTAGATCATGGCTACTTTAGTGATGTATTGCATGTACCAAAACTTGCAGAAAATCTATTGACAATCTATTACAAGACCCATAGAGGAGAGCCAAAGAGAGTGACCTTCACTCCAGACATGGTATAGATTACAGAGATCTCAATAGACCAAGTCATTGGAATTGGGTATGTAGATCACCATGATAGGATGTACAAGTTCTCTAACTTCCTCCCCACTTCCAATGACCAAGCACTTCTCTCACATGCTAATGAGGTTTCCAAGCTATGGCATGAGAGGTTTGGTCACATGAATTACAAGTACTTGCAGGAACTACATAGAGACAAGATGGTGGAATGGCTTCGACAAATCAGATCATTAGACGGAGCATGCATTGGGTGCATAGTTGGGAAGCATCCTGAGCAAAGCTATGAGAAGGGGAAAGTAAGGCTAAGAGAAACCCAACCACTTGGGTTAGTGCATTCAGAATTGATTGGTCCATTTCCCACTCCATCATATGGTGGATCAAGGTATGTGCTTACATTCATAGATGATTACTCTATATTTTGTTGGGTGTACTTCCTTAAATTGAAGTCTGAGGTGTTTGAACACTTGAAGATTTGGAAGGCATTGGTAGAAAATCAAAGTGGGCATAATATTCAGGTCCTTAGGATTGATAATGGGAAGGAGTCTGTGAAAAAGAACCTACAAAAACTTTGTGAGGAGAGTGGCTTCCAAATTCAACACTCAACTCCCTACACACCACAACAAATTGGTGTGGCTGAGAGGAAGAATAGGTCACTCAAGGAGATGGCCACTTGCATGATAGAAGAAAGGGACCTAAGTCCCAAGATATGGGATGAAGCCATTAGTTGTGCTGCTCACATACAAAACAGAGCCTTTCACAAATCACTAAAAGGAATGACACCTTACAAGGCATGGTTTGTTCAGAAGCCAAATGTCTCAAATTTCAGAATTTTTGGGACTAGAGCATAGGCTAGAATCCCCTCTGAAAAGAGGAAAGACTTGAAACCACAAAGAAAGGAGTGCATTATGGTTGGGTATGGTGAATAAACCAAAGGTTACAATCTCTTTAAAACCTCCACTTGCAAGATATTTGTTGATAGAAGTGTGAAATTTGAAGAAGAGCCACTTCTTGATTTCGAGCTTGCATCGGGGAAGTGCTCCTCTCCTCAACCACTCGAAGATGTAAGTGATGATAAATGATTTGTTTTTTCTAATATGTATGATATAAATGTTTCTGAACATGATATTCCTATATATGACTCACCATCTTGGCCCAAGTGAGATAAAAAAATTGTACAAGCAGCTGAGGAATTGGCAAGCAATTCCCATGAGCCTAGGAAGACTAGATCACAAACTAGTAGAGTTTCCTTTGCAAGTGATAGTTCTCTTGCTGAGAACTTGTATATAATGATTGGGTATGATCCTTCAAAATATGAGAAATATTTTAATGACCCTATATGGAAATCAGCAATGGAAGATTAATTTCATTCCCTCCAAGAGAACAATACATGGGAATTAGTTCCCCTCCCTCCCAAGAGGAAGCTTGTTCAATGCAAATGGGTTTTCCAGACCAAACTTGATACTGATGGTTCTGATCTGAAACATAATGCAATATTAGTTGCTAAGGGCTATTCTCAGTTCCATGGTGTTGATTACACAAAGGCATTTTCGCCAGTTGCAAAGATGGACTCAATTAGACTAGTTCTAGCGTTGACAGCTAGTAAAGGTTGGGAAGTTCACCACATGGATGTAAACATTGTTTTCTTGCATGGTGAGCTATAGGAAGAGATATATATGCAGCATCCTTAAGTTTTCCAATAGAATCATTCATTGGTATGTAGGTTGAATAAATCATTGTAGGACTCAAGCAAGCCCCCAGGGCTTGGTATGCAAAAATGGATTCTTTTTTTCTCTCTATTGGTTTCACTAGATGAAAATCAGACCCTAATGTGTATTTGCAGCAACATGATGGTATTTTGTAGGTCATTGTTATTTATTTTGATGATATCTTCATTATAGGTATTTGCACCAATTCAATTGGCCAAATCAAGTCATCTTTGTATAGTGAATTTGCCATGATAGGCCTAGGATTGCTAAGGCAATTTTTGGGTTTGGAAATTGAGAAAAATGAAAGGGGAATCAATATAAGTCAAAAATAGTATGCTTCAGACCTGATAAATATTTTTGTCATGTCTGAGTGTAAGGCAGCCAAGTATCCCTTTCTTTATAGTATTAAAATGCATGAATTTGGCAATTCTCCATTGGTGGATATTACACTCTACACGCAACTAGTGGGAATCTTGCTCTATCTCACTCATACAAGGCCTGATTTGTATTATGCTGTAAGTTATGTAGAAATAAATATGCACCAGCCACATGAGCTCCATTGGAGAGCATAAAAAATAACTCTCCATTATGTCCAGGGAACCAAGAATTTCGGGGTGCACTACACAGCTACTTCCTCACTTCAACTAGCTGGATTTTCTGATTCATATTAGGTTGGAGATCCCACTGACAAGAAGTCAACTTCAAGTTTTGTATTTATGTTTGATGAAGGTCCCATTTCCTGGTCAAGTAATAAATAGCACACCATTTCACTTTCATCAGTAGAGGCCGAGTATAGGGTGACAATCAATGTTGCTACATAGTGTATTTGGTTGCAGGGAATTCTCTAGGAATTTGGTGTCACAATTGATTCTCCAACCAACATTTGGGTGGACAATAAAAGTGCCATCAAAATATCTACTGATCCAGTATAGAGAAAGAGGACAAAACATATTGAGATACACATGCATTGCATTTGGGGCTTAGTGCATGACAGGGTGATCTCACTGCAGTATTGCCTATCCACCGAGCAACTTGCTGATATTTTTACCAAGGCTTTAACAGAGAAGACCTTCACCTACCTGAGATCTTTGCTTGGGGTGAGTGAAGGATGGTAATTTACTATTATCTATTGCAGGTCCAGCCCCATGTCCATTTTGAGAGAATGTTTTGTCCCATAAGGTTTTCCTTCTTTTCCTCGGTTCATATGGAGAAATATATTGTAATTTCTGAATATGTATTTGAGGTGACTTGAGCCATTATTTCCAAGGCCTCCATCATTCGTGAGTTGTAATTAGTTGTTGGATTAAGGGAGGGTGTTAGAACAGTAATCCAACTCATTAGTCCCTAATTACACTAGCTAGTAAATTTTATTGCTTTTTAAGCTTTAATACACTACATGGTGGACTAGGGGGCCTTAGTTGGACAAATGCCTAGTCAAATTGGGGATTTCACACCCACATGAACATTCCAGCTCAATCAACCAGCCACATGTGTGCCCTCATCATTTTTGGTGCACTCCCATTCATTAAATGTGGACAACTAGGTTGACTTGGAGCGCTAGAGTGGGATTTTGGCCAATTTTGGCTTGATTTGGTGCATTAAATTCTGCATTGAGACTCTAAAACACCCATTTTTCCACACCCACATTTTCCAAGGTGTAATCATTTACCCACATCACTTCATCTATGTCCATTCATCAATTCATGGTTGTTTGGGTTGATTTGGAGCTTGATTGGCCCACCTAGGGGGCTTTGATGCCATTTTGGAAATCTTGACTTGTATGCTCACAATTGGCTTCCAAAGCCTCATGAAAATCCTATGTTGTATTATATAACTGATAATAACATGTTTCATGGTTAGACAGTCCAAAAATGATCTTGTTCCAGTTTGCATTGTGTGTGTAAGTTGCCTTGCAATTGATGGTTTTTTGCAAGTTTTGCACCAAATTTGATTTGTGAGGTTCACTAATGCTCCTAGATTCTACTGTGGTTCAAATTTCTCATGAAATCCCTTATTTGAACCCAGAATGAAGGTTTGAGGATGTTGTAGTTTCCAGGTCTACTCTTTGTGTACATATCCATGCCCACAATTATTTCTTAATGTTGTTTCAACCCTCAAATTCAACACAACATTCCTTCCAGCCTGTTTTTTCCTTTGTTCATCATTTTTTATAAGGTTTTTCATGCCCAAAATTGGTTTTTAACCCTCCAATTCAGACCAGATTTAGAGATAGGCCTGGTTGGTGATGGAAAGGTGTACAACGATGACTGATTCTGTGATTCACAATGTTTCTTGCCACATGCACTTAGCACTACCCAGATTTATTCTAGGGGTGATTTTTATCGCTGTCTATGGTAACAAATGTCCAAAAATGTCAAGGAAACTGCCTAGAATGAATTGTATTATTGCTAAGACTCAGTATGCATGCCATTTAAAGCAACAAATGCAACCCATAATTGTTGTACAAGGTTGTACTGAAGTCTGAAAGTGCCTATTGTTGAATTTTTGGGTTGGTTATGCTAAAAAAATGTTCATTCAAGGCTTTTCAATACTGGTTTACTTTCCAAAACCTCCAAGATGCCTCCTCTCAGCTTTCTAACCACCACCAATAGTTAAGGCATCATCAAAAACTCGGTAAAACATCATCATGAACAATGCCACCCCGTTCTCTAGAGTGTGATCAAAATCCATAATAAAAACGTATCCAATATCCAATCTACTTAGACAATATTGCCCATAAAGTAGCTCAAGATAAGTACCATGGACAATGCTAGCAAATATAATTTCCAATAGATAAAAAAAAGAGAGAAATTGCTAGAAAAAATTTGCTCTAAATAAATATTTTCCAATTAAGCTCCAAAAGAGAGAAAGCTTCCAATATCCAACCATGAGTTCAAATAAGGAACTAGCTCTCTTTATATAGGAGGAGCTAAAACTTCCTTCACAATAAAATATCATTATTTTTTTATATCTAGCATAGGGTGGGATAAAATAATACAAAATCCCCACTTCTAACAAAATCCTAACAAAGCAATAAAATTGAAAGTGGTCAAATCCATATGTACAATACATAAGATACATGAGGCCCCAAAATGAGGGGGCTCCATCTAGCAAGGGAGAAAATGATAAGTTTATTCCATATGGCCTTCGAAGGTATTTCAAGAAGACTTCTTCATCAATATTCAATCTCCAAGGGCTTCCAAGAGGCATTTCTTCACAAAAAATGTTCACAAAGCAACCTAAGGTGTTCATGAAGAAACCAAGGGATGTTCACATGTCAATTAAAGGCATCTAGGAGCCCTCCAAGTATGCAAATTTTATTCAAAATTTAAGTCACTATCCCATAAAAGAGGGTGTTCGCTCCACAAATGAATGAAATATGATGGAGTAACATAAAATAAGCCTCCAAATCTCAACGATCCTCCACCAAAGTTTATCCATGTGCCCTAGTCCCTAAGGCCCCTCTAAGGTGGATGTTGCTTTATTACCAAGAAGATTCCCTAAAGTGAGTTAGTGTTTCATCACAAAATGTACTATTAAGGAAGAGAAATGTTCCAATACAAGGTGATGTCCATAATATAATATAGGGCACAAATTGGCCTCCTTGGAATGCTGCAAAATAATTACAAAACATATCAAAGTGGGACGCTTCTTCATGAAACTGCAGGCTACCGTTCATTAGACCATTTTCTATTTGGAAATTCTCCTCTAAAATGTTGAAGCCCAATCCAAGGCCTAGTTATTGAGCTTCAAACACCATAATAACACCTTTTTTAGGGGCATGTACCATCATGCAAGCTTGAAACCTCAGTAAATCCTGCCCAAGTCTCAAGCGATGAAGTTCAAGGGATGTCTAAAAGGTCAAATGACTATTTAGCTCCCTAACGCACAGTTTTGAAGGTTATATGAGCTGTTTGTTGATGCCCTTGGACTTCCCATAGTTACTCCAACTTGGAAGAGATGAGATTTCATCATGAAAAGAGCAGATGAAGTTGCCTAGAATGACTTAAATCACACTCATATTTGGTTTTTGGGATCTGAAATTAACTCATATCTGTTTAACTTTTGTGAGGTCTATTTACACTCTTTTTGTAGATAAAAACTAGCCAAAGTTCATAATACTATTCTAAACTGCTGATTGGGAGGTTAGAAGTTAGAAAGGCATCAACAACCCTTATTTGCGCCAAGAGTCAAGGTTTGAGGTTGTTGTAGTGGCCAGGTCTACTCTTTGTGTCCCTGCCCACAATTATTTCTTAATGTAATTTCAACCCTCAAACAAGCCTACTTTTTCCTTTGTTCATCACTTTTCATAAGGTTGTTCATGCCCACAATTATCTTTTAACCCTCCAATTCGGACTAGATTTAGAGATAGTCCTGGTTGATAGTGGAAAGGTGTACAGGGATGACTGATTCTATGATTCATAGTGTTTCTTTCCACATGCACTCAACACTACCCAGATTTATTCTAGGGTTATTTTTTACCACTATCTACAGTCAACAACGTCCAAAAATATCAAGGAAACTTCCCAGAATGAATTATATTGTTGCCAAGACTCAGTATGCTTACCACTTAAAGCAGCAAACTCAACCCACTAGGTTGTTGTGAGGTATGAAAGTTTATATTGTTGAAGTTTGGGGCTGGTTATGCTCAAAACACGTTGATTCAAGGATTTTCACTATTGGTCTACTTTCCAAAACCTCCCAATATGCCTCCTCTCAGCTTTCTTAGGGATGGAATGATTCCTTAGTCCTTATTTTGGCATATTCTAACCACCACCAATAGTTAAGGCATCATAAAAAAACTCAACAATACGTCATCTTGAACAATGTCACCCCTCTCTAAAGTGTGATCAAAATCACACATGGACACCCATACAAAATGGGGTGTAACATGTGCACATCACACCATACGAAAGTTAAAATCGTGTTATGTGCCCTTAGGTTTTTGGAGTCATTTGTTTTTCATGAGGAGGAAACATTAATATTTAAAATCATACACTTAGAGTGATGCGGTACAGAAATCCCTAATGGCTAAAAAATTAAAACTAGAAAGTGTGCAAGGAAAATAACTCTCGTGATGTCAATTTTTAGAATCAACTCTAGGTTTGTTTGCCTAAATGTTTCCTAAATCTAGTAGCTACTGATTTGGAAAAACTAAAGCATGAAATCGTAAATAAAAATAAATAAAAATAAAAATATCGAGAGAAATTTTACACCTATGTTATCCCCTCCATTTGACGTAGTTGTGAATTTGAATGGCCTTGGTTAGTGTTTTCGTCTTTCAACTTTGAATACAATCAGCAAAAACTGAGATATTTCACCTAAAAAACATTTTGGTGTAGTAAAAACCGGTGTACCAGGAGATCTTCAAAGCTCATCATTGTCATCCTCTATGCACCACAAGATAATATTCAGAAAATAAGCACCATAGAATAATATTAGTACCAGAGACAATCTTACAGAGAAAAATGCACATAATGCATCAAATTTTATATAAAAAAGTCCTATGACAACAATATATCACAGAGATTATAGATAGCAACAGAGTCAATATTCAAAACTTTCTGCAAAAGAATCATTGGGTCTAGTTAAAATATGTTTATTAGCAGCATCAGAAAATTGCACGTCGGTCATAAACTCTTGTCCAAATGCCAGTGGCATTATATCCTCCCATACAAATTGACCAAGTCAGTCTACAGAATTAGTAGAAATGCCATCCAAGAAACTAGAATTCACATAGTATTTGGCACAGGAAGGCTAGAAGCTGGTAATCGAAAAGAGAATCATAGTACTTACCTCATGTACATCTCCCATGATGTAGAACTAAGCAAGTAAGAATCGCCAACCAACTGCATGTATCACCAGGGGGTAGCAATAATTTTTGTATGTATCACGAGGTGGTAGCAATGATCCTCCGAGCCTTTCTAGGGAGCTGACAGAAAGATATGTTAAAGTGCCACCAGTTACTGCAGATGAAGGATCTATTCTAGATTCACTAAGTGCATAGCAGCTTAATCTCAAATCCTGTCATGGTGATCAAGGACATTAGTCAGACAAAATCATGCTTCAATGTCAACTTCTCTAAGACGTCAAATGAATGTTTAAATATAATAATTTGGAAAAAAAACTGAACAACTACCTGTGGAATCCGAGGGTTTCCATCCGATTCGCGCTAAACAACCTCTAGAATCCAAAGATTTCCATTTCCTATTCACGCCAAGCATCTAGCTGAGGGTTTCCGTTTTCGATCCACGCCCATTCTTGCCCTCAATGGCCGAGGATCCAACAATCGAACCCACCAATTTTTGAGATATCCAGTCGAGCCCGTGAGTCCAATTTTTGAGATATCAGGTCGAGCTCGCTAGTTTTTTAATGCTTCAAATTTTTTTAGCACCTATGGTAGATGAACCAGGGTTAGAGGAAGATTGAATCAATTTCCTGCCAATGGAACCTACCAGAGGAACGAAACACGACCATTCATTAAACTTTGCAATTTTTTTACATTTTGCCAATAGATTTTAGCATCGAACTTAGCATACTTTTTATTACAAAATTTTAATAATTTATTATTATTAATCTTAAATATAATCTAAGTTAATTTTTTTGTTTTAAAAGTGATTAGTATATGATTATTAAACATTACTCTTATACTAAATATTGTTTTTAAATAAGAAGTAATATATATTAAAGATAGTTTTTAATAATATAATTATGTATGTTACACAATAATTTTTATTAATAGTTTTTACTATTTATTTATTATAATCTATTTTTTTAGAATTGTTAATAACATTTTTTTAATTAATTGATAAAATAATAATAATGTTGTTTATCTTATTAATATTTATATATTTTTAGATATATATTCATTTATGTGAATTAATATAATTTTATTAATTTTATTTGAATACTCATTTTTTATATATTATATATATATTTTTTTAAATTAAAAAAAAACTTTATTTATAAAAATTATACTTTGTGATATAAAGTTAGGTTTTTTTGGGGAAAAATAAAATAAAAATTATACTTTGATTAAGATATGATAATATTTGATATTTTTAATCAATTTGGAAAAAGTCTGCATCTTAAAGTACCTTAATTAACTTTATTCTTACACCCATTATAAAATAACCATACCAACTTATAACTCTTTCATATATATAATATTTTTATTGTTTTGGTGAAACTTTAAATACATTTTTAATAAATTAGATTAAATTTATAATCATATTTAAATAATAGCATTGAAATTTAATAAAATTCTAATTTTAAAATTATTATTATATAAAATTGTATGAAAGTTATTTTAGGCATATTTAATATTATGCATTTTTAATAAGATAGTGTAATATCATATAAGTTTTTTTAATAATAAGGTAGATGCAATATTATAATAGTAAGTTTTGGATTATGTATTATATTATATATTGTTTTTTAATAAAAAAAATTATATTTTAATAAGTTGAATAAAATAATTAAATAACTACTTTTTATATATTAATTTTCTATCTTTATTTTATGCAATTTCAATTATTATTTTGGGGTGAAACAATTTAGTAATTTTGGTCCTTAAAGTAGACGCGATTATGTATTACATCTCTTTCCTTATTCTATGTATTTTTATAATTATATTTTGGTCAAACATTTCATCCAACTTAATTTTCATAATTTTATTTTAATCTGAAATAAATAATTTGGGCAGCTTTGATAAAATTGAAATAATTATGGGCAATTTATAATTATTTTTTGGTCAAACATTTCATCCAACTTAATTTTCATAATTTTATTTTAATCTGAAATAAATAATTTGGGCAACTTTGATAAAATTGAAATAATTATGGGCAATTTCGATAAAAATGAAAAATAGAATTAATATATTAAAAATTTATCTACATGACATTATTTTATATATTTGTTGATTTTTCCTTAAGAGACTCATTTTGAGTTGAAATTTCTTCTAATTAGCTTGAATCCAAAATTAGAAAAATTCTTAATGTATCACAAATAGAACTCTATGAGAGGCTGAAGAATGAACACAATAATTTGACCTTGGGCTGAGGACCTTATGGGGAATGAAAAC
>LPNX010910629.1:41437-52067 GCA_001517045.1 Pseudotsuga menziesii | reverse complement strand
TTCTTATCTGCGTTTATTGTAAATCTTTAGCTATTAATGATTTCCTTAGTTGTTTTATAATATAGTACTTACTCATTCATGCTTTAGCCAAAACTACATGTCGCTCAAATGGGGCTGGCATAATGATGCCATGTCTTGGTTAAATGTTAGGGAGTTGAGGAATATGTCACTTTGGATAATAGTGAGGTGATGAATCCTAATATAGAAGAACGAAATTATATATTTGTTTGAATTAGCGTAACAATGCTAAACTAAGATCAAACTTTCATGAGCTCCAAAGTGAAACGAGATACTTAGTAGTTTAGAAAACATCATAGGATGAAAGAAGTTGTCATGTTTATGATACTAAGAGAGTTGAAGATGAAATTCACTTTCTCAATAAAATTTTATAGGTTGAAGATAAAAACCAAATGATTCCTTATCGTTTTAAATGTCTGGTACACCAAACCTAGTGTCTTTAAACATTAATCACCATCGTCATCATACTAAATTCTAGATTCACCAATATTTCCAATATCAATATTTCCGTGTTTATTCATATCTACAATGGACTCCTCAACATTTGTCAAAATCCTTTCCTCACGATTACAACTTTTATCTAAAATGATCTTTCCTTTTCCAAAAAAATTAAAACATTTAAAAATAAATTCAGAAATAACTTCGTATAAAAACATTTTTTGAAAAACAAAATATCACGATTACACCTTTTATCTAAAATGATCTTTCCTTTTCCAAAAAAATTAAAACATTAAAAAATGAATTCGAAAATAACTTCTTATAAAAACATTATTTAAAAAACAAAATATGGAAAACTATCAAACATCTCCTCAAGGAAAGGTTCCAATCTTCATGGTTTAAGAAAATACACATTAACATGAATAAAAATTGTACATGCACAAAGACCATCATATAACTAATATTTAAAACTACGAAACAAATATGCTTGGTGAATGTGAATGATATTGTATTTAAGTCGAATGTATGCAGATGAGACTGTATTTACGTCTAACTCGAAAAATAGTGAGGAGAAGTTATTATTCGATTTTAAGTGCAAAGTCCTCGTATATTGTATATTTAAAACTAGTTATAACCAAACTTTATGGTGGTTTTTAAGCTACTTTTTACGAGTAGAATATTAGAATATTTACGCCATTTATTAGCTCTTTGGGCCTCCCTCTCCTCTGCCGCACAAAACACAAATGGGTTTGTTTTCTATTTTTGTGAGGGGTGGTTCTTTTGTTATTATAAACTGGGTAGATTTAGTTTCTTCTCTTTCAGCATTGAATTTGGATTATTGGTGCGACAAAATCACAAAAACTAAATAATTATTTCTTTGGCTTGACTGTATGCATGTCTACAAAGAGCACAATATGAAGGCTTGCCTCCTATCCTTCTTGGAACTTATAGAAAAAGAAATCATAAAGGAAGGCATAATTCAGCTCTTTTAAAAGCTTTTTTTATTTAGCTATATACTTTTTTTGGTCTTTTTGGTCTTTTTGAGTATGGAAAATTAGCCTTATTTCGTGTTTTAGCTGGGGATATAGTCACTGTTTTGATCCTCGGGGGTGTGCCCTCTTCCATCCTTGCTGCCTCCTTGGATAACATGTCTGGGCTCCTTATGTTCTCCCTGTGGTAAGGCTTTGTCAGCTAGTTTTGGTTTTTCGATTTTTTTCCTCCTATTTGTTAGTGTATTTTTTGAAATCTGCCCCTTTTCATTGGGAATGACTTTCACTCAACACTATGTACAAGTTATTTTTTATTCACTATGAATATCACGGAACACATATTTTTCCTCTTAAAAAAAGAATATTTAGGTTGTGGGGAGGTATTTTATCATTAGGATGGTGGAAATATTTGTATTTAATCTCCTTAATATTCATGTGACATTTATAATGGAGATTACAAAAGAATAATATATTAATTTAAAAAATTAATTTTCTTAAATCAAAATCAGAATTTAATTGTGTTTTAACAGCTATTTTGATTGGAAAAATAAATTTAGCATCTTCAAAAATCCATAAAACACGTAAAATTCCAAAACTTAATAACTATGATTTAGATTTAAAAGAATTTAAACCAAATTTTTTCAAAATCATGCCCAAAATTCTAACCTGACATGAAATTTTTATACTACTTATAAACATGTAAACATGTAATGATGAAATAAATAACTTATTTCAATAATACAGATTCATTAACACTAAAACATAAACAAATAAGCTAAGCTGAAGGCCTTGCAGATGCAAACCTGGCTTAGCTTAGTAAAATAACAATATGTAAGTTGGATCTTACACATGGGAAACTGGGCACTGGGCAGACTAAAATAACAATAGGTTAAGTTGAATCTATGCTGTACAGCCTAAGCTTAATCTAGGTAGGACATTTCCGCACACTCAACTTCTTCAATGCAATAGTTCAACTATTCTGTCCAGGAAGGAATCTGAATCTGTATTCAATCCGATCTCAATGATTTACGGCCACGTTTCCGGCAGGTACTTCCGGCATCTCTCAGCCTATCCCTATAGCTTGCCAGACGCAAGACAAGGAAATTGGACTTTGGAATGCACGGTTTTGCGAAAATATCGGGTGTGTACTTCACTACAGTGTATCGTTAACGTGACCAGATTCAAAATTATTGAAATCAACGACAAAGACCTAACGTGTCACGCAGGTTACACTTTGGACCACGGTTTTATGTTTTATCCGTCCACCCAGTTTAGCTGGCTGAGCGCTACTCATTTCGTCGGACGACTGTGCAGTAAGGCCCCTTTCTTTCTATGAATAAAGAATGATCCGGATCTCAGGTTCGGAACGGAATTTTAAAAACGATACGGAATCCCGCTTCGCAGTGTATGGGATGTCCCGGAGTGTCTGAGGATATTAATCATACCGTCGCCAAATTTATATGTGCCTCTCAACTAGAGGCCCGGGGTCAATCACTTGCCAAAATCTTGCAATAATTTTGGACTTACAATCCGCATTGGCCGGGCTAACTTACCACATCTCGAAGATGATATTTCAGCACGATATTATCTAGCAACGTATTTCTGCGAAGACTATAAGATTTATATTATTTTTATAATTTTCCTCGAAAAACCTAAATTAGGCATTTTTAATGTGCTTCTCCCTGAAATTCAATGAACCGAATTAAATGAGAATTAAAATTCTTGCTGAAAGAATTGCTTACCAAACGTTTAGAATAACTGTAAACAACCATTAATATACAATCCAACCTAAGAAATATTTTCTAATCATATTTACCAACTCTTTTTTAAAGTATGACAAGTGGTCTATGATGGTCTCGAAATTTTATGAACCTAAAATATTAAATATATTAAATTTTCCATGTCACAACAAGATTAAGTTTAAGGTTATTCTCAAATTCTAAACTTTTTTTAAGAAGAAAATTGGGCAGTCATAAACTTTTATATAACTTTAATGAGATTTAAAAAGCATTAGAGTAGAGTATTTAAAGAAGGTTTTTTTATTAAAGGAATGATTGTGTAATTTTTTATATTAAGATGTCTGAATATTTAGAGATATTTGGACATTTTTCTTTTATTTAAAGAATTATTATGTAATTTATATGGATTATTTATATTAGAGTTGTGTTTCAAATTTATATTATTGTACATGGTGTCTTATTGGTATGTATTGTTATTTTTTTTATAATCTAAAAAAAAATCATAATAATTTTATTAACTATTCTTTAAAGTGTGACAAGTGATTTACCCACTATTCTTTAAAGTATGGCAGGTTACTTACCAACCATTATTTAAAGTGTGACAAGTGATTTACCCACTATTCTTTAAAGTATGACAGGTTACTTACCAACCATTATTTAAAGTGTGACAAGTGATTTATTTTTTAAAATGTGACAAGTGGTTTACCAACTATTCTTTAAAGTGTGACAAGTGGCTTACCAGCCATTATTTAAAGTGTGACAAGTAGTTTATGATAACATTGAAAATATTAAAGAATAACATATTAAATTTTACCAATAATTATAAGTTCATTTTTTTTATAAAATGCTAAACTTTTTATATAAAAACCTATGAAAAATATATATATATATATATATATATATATATATATGAATCTTGATAATATAGTTATGAATTGTAAAGATGGTTAAAATTGTGGATATAGTTATTATTTTAAACTTTCATAAAATTAAATAAACTTTTGTAAATAGTTTTTATTAACATGATGATTGTTATTAATGTATAGTGAGATCAATTTTTTTTATATCTCACCTTAAAATGTAAAGAACCACTATTTTTTTAAGAATCTTAGTATGTGTTAAAAGGATCAAATTGTAAAAAGCATTTTGAAATTATGTTATAATGTTGGTGTATGCAAGACATTAGATAAGAAAGTTAAAAGGCTAGGAAAGTCAGATTGTAACAAGTGTTTTGAAATTATGCTATAATGTTGGTGCATGCAAGGCATTATATAAGAGAGTCGTTTTCATCTTCAACCTCTAAAGAAAACATGATAAATTATTTCATCTTAAATTTTAAGATTTGTTTTAAGTGTGAATTTGTTTTTATTTTATTAATGTTGATTTTCTTCATTAAGTTAATTAAGATAGAGATATCTTTGATATTCTAAATTAAGGTTAATCACCTTTTTGTAATAGTTTATTTTTTATTTTTTATAATTTAACAAAAACATAGAATTTCAAAAGAGATTTTATCTTCTATACTATTTAACTTGTTTTTATACATATAATACCTATATATTTATATAATTATTTTAAAAAAAATAAAATAATTAAAACAAATTGTATAAAAACAATATTTTCGAAAATTAAGAAATAAAAATAAAAGTGAAGAAACTAAATATTGTATAAATATAACAATATTCATAAAAAAAACCAAAAAAATTTGATAATAAAAGTTAAATTGAAACTTATTCAAATATTTTATAAATATATAAAAAAATAACAAATAAACAACGATGAAAATGATTTTTAAGAAAAGATGACCATGCACAAGTTAATATAAAGCTTATATAAATGTTAATTTTTTTTATAATATAAATTATTTTTAAGTTTAAACTTAATATATATTTTATTTATATTATGCATATTTAATATATAAATGAGGATTATATTTATTTTATTTTGTAAATAAATTATAAATTTTACATAAAATTAAAAATAATTAATTTTATTATAATATATATAAAATACTTCTACAAATTAAAAAAACAATGTTATCAATTAATTCTTATTTTACCTGAATTAGTTGCATGAAACAAGTCCACTAGATTTCTTTTGTAATCATTGTGCTTTGTGTGATATGTTTACATTTTTTTAATATATATAATAATAATAATAATAATAATAATAATGATTAAGCCAAAGTTACAAGGGTTATATAGAAGAACATAGAATTTGGTTGATGGTTTATTTCATATTATGTAATATATTAATTTAATATGATAGAAATAAAAAAATTATAATAAATATGGTAATGGTTTAGAATTGATAATATGTGATTAGTAGATTATTAGTTGTTTTAATATTAAATATATGTTTATATTTTATTTAAACAAACTAAAGTAATGAGATTTTTGGTATGTGGACATATGGACATGTTAGGTACTGTAGGATATCAATTTAAAATATTATATTCATAAGGATGATAAATGTTTGAGTTCATTAAACATGCAAAGTAAAAAGTGGAAATTTGGTACATGATACCTACTCAAATTTTGTTGTCAATGTATTAAGGATGTGAGTCATAGTATAAATAAGAAATTTTTTCTGATTTTAATATATTAATGTTGACTAAATTGTCATTGATGCCAAAAGGTGTGTGTCAGTGTTTCATGGTGCCACTTAAGGAGCCCTTCGGGGTTAGGAGTCCATCAATGTCAAATGAGACCTTTTGACCATGTCCAAGTCCAAGACTGAAGCCTTTGGAGCCATTGCAAAAATTTCAAAAAGCCCTGTACACCCTTTAGAGCATTTAAATTCCCTTAAGTTGTTTCTATGGTTCTTCAGTTGTTTCTTTGGATTCCTCAATACCACAACCTATGCCCTAGTACCCTAGAAAGATTCCTTGGTGGGTTGAAGAATTGTACAAACTCAAAGAGTCCAAACGACCCATTATTTGGTCATTTATATTTTTAATGAGGTCATGGTACCCTAGAAGAATTCTAGGAACCCCCACACCTTGGTGGTATTGGGTTCCTTGATACCCTTCATATGATGAGTATATGGTGTAGACATCCTCCTTGTTGATGTTAAGTATGTGTATGTGAAGACCATTGAATCCCTCATACCTTTGATGATGTCCATTGAATCATTTGACCTTGGAACTTTTGCATCAGGTAACATGTTATTTTCCACCTTTATGTGTAGAATATTTGAAGTCCTGAAAAAATTGAAGAATTTAAGGGTATTATACCAAGAATTTGTAAATAAACCAATCATAGGGAGATAGTCTTTGTCAAGCCATTTTCATTGATATGTGGATCATCGTCTAACTCCTTACGGTTGAAGAGATATGAATTTTTGAATTTGGTGTACCCCGTCTTTTTGGGTCAGACAACCAAACTTAATTATTTGTAATTTATGGGGAGTCCTTGTGGAACATTGTGTGTAGTACAGAAAAATTTGTATAACTTTCTATGTATATATATTGGTTACAAGATGGTATAAGCATTACAAATTCAATTTATGGGGAGTCCTTTTGGAACATTGTGTGTAGTGCACAACAATTTGTATAACTTTGCATGTATATTCTATTGCACATAGGAGACTTGAATCATGTAGGATTTAACATGTATTGGAATCCAAAACTACAATATCAACAACTTCCCATGTATCTAGTAAATTTGAGGCATGTAAGATTCAATTATGTGTTTGAGTCTACAAAATATGATGCCAATAGGACTCCAATAAAAAAAAATTCATGTCCTCAAGGCGATATAACTCCTATGAAATAGGGACCAGGGAGGGAATCTCTTACTTCATCTTCTCATGCAAGTCATAGAATGTCTCAGTGACAACATTGAACCATAAATATGAATACCTTTGATACTTATGATAATACCATTAGAAAAATAACCAAAGTCAACAAAATTAGACATTAGAAGGCTCGTTATGAGATGTTGGTGGAACCATGAATATGGTGGTGGAATAAAAATAGATGTTTATGAAACCATAGAAAATGCCAGTGCAACATTGAACATTAGGTGGTGGAAACATTAATAATGCATGTGGGGGAATTATGAAGTTCTACTGTAATTCATAAAAGAACATATTAGGCATGCAATTTGGTCAGACTAATAAAGATGTAGGTATGGTTTTTTCATTTTCAAAAGGTTGCATGTTATATTTCAATACTTCCTACATCAACTGATATGTAATTCATAAAATAACTTCTTAGGCATGCAATTTCGTTAGACTAATAAATATGTAGATATAGTTTTTTCAAACGGTTGCATGTTACATTGTCATATCCAATGGAAATTGCAAGACTATTTCTTATTTTTGGGGTAGTGGGGTCCGTCAAAAGTATCTAGTGTGGGTACTCGTTGGATGCAGAATCAAATTCCACATCCAACGAGCTCTCCCAATCGAAATTTGAGTAAAAACACAGGGAGATATGTCAAAAATACGAACACAAAAAGTAGTTTTTTTTAATGACAAATATGTCAATTCAACCATTATGGTTGACTTATTTTATTGAAATTCTATTGGTTCTTGAATTCCAACTCACAAAAACTTATTTTGGTACGTTTTCTTATAAGGCCCATTTTAGACCCCAAATTTCCTCTAATGGCAAGGCACCCCAGTATCATCTATTAGTACACGGCCCCCTTCTAATAAGCCTCAATTGTTCTTGGAGGCCTCTATGAAATTAGCATTCACCCAACCATGCACAGGAGAAATCAAATGATTAGGTGACTGTTCTTCAATGAGGGAATTTACCAATAGGATAGATTCAAGGACCTAAAAAATGTTAGATTTTTGTGAGTATATTAAGTATTGACATCATCGTCGTCGTCGTCATCGTCGTCGTCGTCGTAATCATCTTCATCATCATAATTTCCATCATCATCATTGCCATCACCGTCATCATCATCATCATCATCATGTTCATCATCATGGTCATCACCATCATTGTCATCTTCATCTTCATCATCGTCAACATCATTATAGTCATCATCTCCATTACCATCATTATCATCGTCGTCGTCATCATCAACATCATTAAAATTTAAAATTTAATTACAAATACATTACAGTCTACACATTAGAATTCAATTACAATTTAACATTGCAATTCAATTGCAATTTAAATTTTCAAATTTAACGTGTAACTACAACTGAAAATCCAATGTGTCGTTACAATTTTAAAGTTCAATTTCAATTACATTACATTGGAGCACCATGACCCAATTTTCACTAAAACCTCCCATCTAGTATCTTTAATCTTGATTTCAAAGCATATATATATATATATATATATATAATGTAGGAAATTCATGGAGCACTAATACATTCTTCTTTTTATAATTTTGTATTTTATTTGAAAAACAATAAAAAGCATTGAAATAAACAAAAAAAATTGCATTCGTACTCCATCTACCTTACTCCAACGTCGTGGATATCGTTTTAGGCAAGTTGGACACTTCCGTTGGGCTCCTTGGGGGTCGTTTTCGTCGCCTTGGGGGTTGTTTTCACCTCCTTGCACACTCGCGGCTGGGCTGTGAAAAAACAAATTGTTCACTATTTTTTTAAACACAGGGACGCAAGCGTGTCCCTGTGTGCAATCGCAAAAAACACACGCGTGTGTCCACATATGTGTGTGCGCATAAGCACGTGAGCGTGTCATTAGGGGTGCGTACGTGCTCCTATTGTCCACACTGGAAATCCAACACGGAGGTTCACCACTGCCGAAGTGGGAGAACATGTACGCATATAGGAGCTGCATGCATGTTCTTGTTTTGTTCCGCTCGCACACTCCCATTGCATCATATTTGGGTAGCAGATTCTTGCAGGAGCCCAACATTCCTCTAGAGCTCAGTCTTGTTATCAAGATATACCTGCAGCATTGCTAATTCTTCATGACACACATATTTATATACATCCACAATCTATGGCAATATCTTTTATGTGTTTTCATTTCTTTCTAACAATCCTTTAGAATTTTTTCTCTATTCAAAATCTTTACCTGGTAACTGTAACATGATATTCCTGTATTTGCACTACAAATCATAATCATAATAATTACCTAAAATTCATGATCGAAACATTATACATGCGATGCATTCTATTGTTAAACAAATATGGTTTCCTCTCAATAGAGGAATACTTATATTCAACCTTAACCTATCATTATGTAACATACCCAATTTTCTTTAAACACATTTCAACATATATTGACTTGAAACTTCTTACTAAAATATGGGTCTCTAAGTGATTAAAATTATTATTTCAATAATTGATCTTTATCCATAATGTATCTAACATCAATGGCGTCAAGTTATAGATCTACTATCCCCTTAAGCAAAGATGCTATGTTTAAGGACTATCCATTATTTATTTCTAACTAATGAAACATAAGAGGCACAATTTCATTCATATTAATAGCATATCTTTACAATCTTCAATCAACAATATACTAGTCATGTTGCTGACAACATCTTAATGAAATTCCAATAAATTATTATTCATAACCTTAAGAGGTGTAGTCCACAATCATTTCATCATTAAAGTGCCTTTAAAACAATTCTAGTGTGCAGAAAAAATCATTATGATAACAGTAACTTTCCTTGATTATCCTTTCAAAGTATTTAATCAATTCAAAAGGTTGAAGAACAATATTATAAGTACCCAAAACAATATAAGGAAAATAAAACATTTAGAAACAAAAATAGACAAGAGAGACACCAATGTACATGGTTCACCCAATCCATGGGTTACCTCCACCAAACTATCACATCATGTAATTATTTATCCAAATAGCAAGTTACAATCCACAACAACTTTGTTGCAATACCTTGTTTATGTTGAATCTCATAGGCTCCCTCTCAGAGAGTTTTGTTGAGTTGTTCCCTACTACTACCAAGCTATGACTAGAGTTTTATATTATTTAACAAATTCTTCTCGTATCATTACAAGACTACTATCAATTTCACCATCCCTACCTCCCTTAAGGACAATGCTAGCACATATAAACATAGTAAGTGAAAGATCGAAGTAAGATTATAGATATAAAACATCCATTTGGAAGCTATGGAGTAAGCTGACCTTTAGCACATAAGCAGTACCTAAAACCTAGCTATCCTTTACTAGATCTATAATCGTACCTAAAAATACAAACCTGGGTTTGCTATACCCATGCCCAATCAAAACAGTCAAGTATAAATCTAAATCACAGCTGTATGATTTTTCTAAAATTATAAAAGCCAAACATGGATTCGCTATACCCATATTCAAACAAAGTCGATCCATTTCAAAACTAAATCGCAGCTCGGGAATAAACTTCCAGAGGGAAATAAGAATGGAAAAATAGGGATCTTATCAGCTAGATCTGAACACTAAAGGAAACATTTAAATCGTATTTGAAGCTACTTAGGAAGCAAATCGGATAGTCACTCTAATCGG
>LPNX010910629.1:3115-41099 GCA_001517045.1 Pseudotsuga menziesii | reverse complement strand
GAAATGCATAAATACCTCCATGTAGAGTATAGAAGCAACAATCTATAAAGATCCACCTAAAACCGAGGCATTGCACTGGGTATCGGTTTGCAACACTCCACACAGAGTACAGGAAACAACCTCCACACAGAGCAGAACAAAATGACCTATACAGATCCATGAAGCATATCACTAGGTATCAGTTTAGATTACTCCAGGCATAGTATAGACGGTGATCTCCTCGCGGAGTGTAGAATCAAAATGATCGATACATATCCACCTAAAATCAAAGCATCTTACTGGGTATCTGATTAGAACACTCCACACAGAGTATAAACGGTGACCTCCACATAGAGTAGAACAAAATGATCTATACAGATCCGTGAAGCAATATCACTCGGTATCAATTTAGATTACTCCACACAGAGTATAGACGATGATATCCATGCAAAGTATACAATCAGAATGATCTATACAGGTTCGCTTAAAATTGAAGAATATCACTATGTATCAATATAGTTCACTCCATGCAGAGTATAAGATAAAAATGATCTATACACAAAGTGTGGATGGTTCTACCATAATGGTTGGGTGCGCCCCCCAAAAAAAACCCTAGCTCCCCTCCGACTCTTTCTCAAGTTTCCTCTAATATTCCCCATCTCCTTCCCTCAAAACTCAGATATCATTTCCTTATAAAGGCGGAGATCCTCCTCTCCCAAAAATTCAATATCCATTGCTATACTAATTCAATTTTCCTCTTGTTATGAGAATAACTGTCACGATTTCCTCTAGGGAAATTGCACCCTTAACTTACTTATTAATGCATAGAGGAAAATCCCCATACCCTAAGTGGACTTTACACATCTCTTTAAATAATAATATTATGCACATACCTATATATATTTCCAGGTTCCTATGATATAATCCACATATATATATATATATGGTTATATCTTTTTGTGTGTTTTTATGGTATGTATTCCAAAATTTTAACGTATGGTTTGTATTTATACTTGTAATGTATTAAGCATGCTTCCTTAGTACTTGACTCCATGCTGATTATTAGGTAAGATATCCTGTTTCATTTTTCACAAAAATAAGAATCATAAATATCCATTAATTCGTTAACCGAGTACACCAGCCTCATCACAACTTACTTTATCTTGGTTTATAACTAGGATTTTAAGTCATCCAAGGAGTTGCTAATATTCTGTCAGTTTCGGAGGCCCAACTAAACCTTTTACCTTCCCCCTTAGTGGAATTCGTCCACCATCATCATTTTAGTTGCACACCTTTTTCAGTCCCCTTGCGTTTTCAAATTTCATCTATAAATTTTGATGAGGCTAGGGTTTATACTTACACCTCCTTTTACTTACTCTTTGTCATTTTTCGATTGCGTACTGAGGGAATATTACACTATGGCTTTCTAAACATTTTCTTTTGTCCCTAGTGGTTTAGTTTCCCATCTTTAAGTTGTGTTCATGTTTTAAGTCTCCTAAATCTACCACTTAGGGAATTAGCTCATATAAAATTACAAGCTTATTTTTCAGGTGGGTCCTTGGCCTTGAGCTCCTCACCAGAAAACAAGTACAATAGACATTCACAATTACAAAATATTTAGGGTTATGCAAAAGGGATATTCGTTATTACACAATTAATTCATTGCATGAGAAATTCATGACTAGAGATGATCAATCTTCTTAACTGCCAACAAATTTTCCACTTGTCTTTTTCTCTCTATATGGCCTTACATTCATCTCCCTTTCACCATATTGAGCCCTCTATAATCCCCTTGACATGGATATCTAAGTCTGCAATGCAGACTCAATTTTTCCTTTTCTAAATTATTTTGTTTTCACTTATTTGTATCATAAATAAGTTGAATATATTCATTAATGTAGACTATTATGGATGTTGAATTTCCAAACCTTTTCACATAGACTCTCGGCCCTCGCTAAACTTGACCGAAGAATAATATGAAGGTAAATACAACACTCTTGCATTAACTTTCTTGATTGTAATCATTTAATTGTGGTAATTCTAATTTCTTGTTGAAGAGTCTTAATAACCACAACAAATCCTGGAATTAGCATCCCTTTTTAGTGTAATTATTTTTTACATTGAGTAGTAAAACTAGATGCTAAATGGGATGCGTCATGGAAAAAAATTAAAGCATCTAAAAAAACATCTCTTTTTTCTTCCTAGATAGCATCCTTTATGACGTACAAAATAGCGACTATTTTTTTGCTTCCAAAATAGCGTCCAACTTTGCTTCATAAACAATGTCGAGATTTTCTTCCTAAATGACGTCATATTTTGCTTCCTAACGAGTGTCCTCTTTTGCTTCTTAAATGACATCCCTGTTAGCGCCATATTTGCATATTTAATAGAACCATGTTAGCATCTAAATTAGCATCCAATATTGCATCCATTTTTTCTACCACTTTAGCATCCTAATTTGCACCATGTTTTACTTCCAAATATGTGCCAATTTTTGCTTCCAAACTCACACCATTTTTTGCTTCCCTTTTTGCATCCTGTTTTTCTACCAAAATGACGCCAAATATTTATTCTGTTTCTGCACCATATTTTTATTCCTATGTAGCTCCATGTTTTTCATCCAAAGTGACATCTTATTTTTCTACCATATCAACACCATATTTGGCTTCATCATTAGTGCCACATGTTGCATCCTTTTTAATGCCTAGTTTTGCATCTCTCATTTTTTGGTCACTAATCTAGTCGTTTTTAGTAAATTTATATACAAATCTTGGTCATTTTGTTTGGTCACCTATCTCTTATATTTTTCTTACTAATTTTGTTGTTTTTAACCAATATTATAATATCATTAGGGCACAGAGGAATTGAACCACCAACCTCCTGATTGTAAGGCAGGCGCTCTTCCATTGAGCTAGCACCCTTTAAGAGTTTGGAAACCTAAATTATGGAGTCCTCTATAATTGTAAAAAAGATCAATACACAAATTTGAGTATATAATGGTTGGAAAAGGATAATAGATTGTATAATTTCACAATATATGATCAAGCAAGTTATGAAATCCATATACTTTTTCAAGGAATTTTTTTCAAAACTCAAGAAATTGGCTTAATGGGATTGCAAAAATCAGTATTCCTAGGAACCATAAGTATGGCACTATATGAGACCTATCAAAAACAATTATCTTAGTATGGATGCCAATTATATAGTATATAACCATGATCATCCTAGAGCCATGTATAAGTGGATCAATAAGGAGAATCAAAAGAGGATGATCAACCCAATCGTTGGTGCTTCACATGGATCCTATCCACCATGGGATGAGCAAAGTACCTTCTTCCATCAACCTAATGAATATCCATAAGGACAAATGGTTAGGATATATTGTAATTCGAATTCATAATATTTATCCGCTTCCCAGGGTGATGTTGCAGTGCTTGCACTCATAGATATACATGATCCCCTACAACATTGGATATAAGCATTTTCATGGGGCCATCAAGTATAGGATGAGGTTTTGTTTTTATCTTTTTCTTAAGAAAACCAGGCATGATTTAAGAATAGAATCAGTTATACTTAACAAACTACAATCATGACATGGCATAGGACTATACTCTATAGTCATTGTGCAAGTGTTGTAAATGGGTATAACTTCCTAAGGACTGAACAACATCCATTTAAATATGAATGGAAAACCTTCCATGTCAGAGGAATACTTGATGGTAGTGAGTTCACTATTTCTAACATAAAGAAACAAAGAAGCCAGCAATGGAAGCTCCAGGGGGGATACACATAACATTAGAATGAAAAATCAACACCCTAAAAAAGTCCGATCTATATTTTGCATTGTAAACAAGAAATCATTAATAATATAGACAAATTGGACCGTGATCATAAAATAGGTCATATTTCACTTACCTATATCACAATGTGATTACTCTATTGGTCAGGTTTCCATTTTGGTCACTACAAAAATATCTTGTCATGAAAAAATCAATAATCTTTAGAATCCCATTATTATCAATTGGCAGATAATATCATATTTAAAGCATAAAATTCCATGTTCAAAAACTTTTTTCAATAATAATATCTCATAATGAAAGAAAGAGAAGAAAAAAGATTTGATAAAATCAATAAATTACCTTTGATGTCCCAATGTGCTGACTAACCTTCAAATTTTCCACCATATATGCACTCCCCCCCAGTACCTGCATAGAAAAAAAGAGACATTAACTACAACATTGATATTCAAATGCCCAGCCAATATTTTCCAATATTTCAATTAAATTTCAGGAGGAATAAATAATTTGACCTAGTAAATTACCAGCATGCTAGCAATAGCCAGCCAAATTCCCAATCTATTCATCTTCTTTTACCTTGATGTAGAGTACCATGTCTGATTGAGAATTGGAGTTTGCATAGAAACTGGGTAAACAATTCCAGAAAACAAATGTCTGACAATTCAATTGTAAATGCACCTTAGGAAGTTCTAGTATTCAAAGGATAATTCAGAAAATCTGTGTTTTTTAGAAGACCACTACAATTAAGGTTTGACAAAACGTCTTAAAAATAAAATACACCTTGATATACCTACAAATAGCAGTCCTTCCCATAACACATATATCATATATAGGACCCATCTATGACTGGACACTGATTTACTAAGAGTATTTAATGCATGAAACAATTCAATGCAAGAGTTGTCATCATTCCATACTCGTGAATCCAACCACTGAAACCAATCACTTCAAGTTGGTTACTAGCCAAAAGAATTTCCACATAATGGCATCCCTTTTATCAATAAATGATTTGGAGGATTATGAACACAGGACTGGTAAGTCAATTCATTGCTAGAAACTATGTTCATAGCATTTACAAGTGAATAATTCATGTGAACAATTTAGATTGCGATATGTGATTTGTCATATCAATGATATTACTAGATATTTAATTTATTTAAAGGCAAAGTTTTCTAAGACTATTTATTTTTTATACTCCAAAAGGAAGTGTTTTCTAAAAGCAAAAGGTTAAAAATAAAAGATATGTCAACTATTTGGTGAAAAACATTCACTCATTACACAAATTTTGAACTTACGGGTAACCAAATAAGAAAACAACCAATACTTTTGATAACAACACAATTCATACAGTACAGTACATGATGAGCCAAGATACCATGCACCAAATAGAAAAAATGCTAACCTCCAACAATGACTCAAATACTTCCATCAGTCATCATCAATAACACATAAGGATCCATAGTAGACACAAATGATACCACTGCATTATTAGAACTTAAACGTGTATCAGCATTTGGAACATCAATGCACAATTCCTATGTCATGGATCCACCATCAAGGATATGAACACCTCGTGCATATACTTGTACAACAGGTGGTCTGCAAAATGACATCGTTATTCATTAATGACAACATAAAATGTCAACCTATTTCCCACTATCTAGATAAATACTTGAAATGAAAATGAATAATGAAAATGACCGTTTATGAAAACTATGGTCCTACAATTTTAAACCGTCATTCAATACAAAGTGTGTAATTTGAGATTTTTTTAAATCACTTTTGCAAATCAACAAATTTCCATGCAACAACCTAGAGTTGTGGAAACAGTGAAATCAGCTATATGACTTCAAAATTAGCTTACAATGCACCTTTGTTAATCTTTGGGATTATCTTTGCAGTTGAATAACTAATCCAATGTTCATACCCTTCAGGAAGGAATCAAAGACTCACAAGCCTCTTGAACATCCATTTCTCCACAGAGATCAACCACCTAGGCTTCAGGACATTCAAGTTGGCTACCAATATAGTTGGATTTAAATGTGTTTATTATCAACATTTTCATATAGTTATGCAACAATTTTTTAGGAGCAAACAACGATCTTCAATACTAATGTCAATATTAAATAAGTGACCAAGTTAGTAATTAATGTCAATAAGGGTAGCTAGGCAGTCAAACAACCATTAACATATCCAGATATTAAAAATGATATAATGAAATATGGTGTAGGTGAGACAGCTAGGTGTAATGGGTACATTGTTATGATCCCAATAATGACAATACAAAATATACCCATACACAAGTAAACACAAGAGGAAAGTATGCAAATCCAAGAAGAGAATTGTCAAAACAGTACACATTGTGTACACACACATACATATATATACATTAGAATAGGAGAGTTCTCCCCTTTGACAAAGACTCCAACAAAATCCAATAAAGTAGATGAGATATCATTTTGGACCTATTATCACAAAAACTAGACCCCTTTAGTGCAAAGGCACAAGGTTCTAAGATGAATTGTAACTTAGAAGAGTTGCCAGTTTAACCTAAGAAACTACTTCCCTCACCTTAGGTTGGGTAATCCAACACATGAGGCACTTCCCTGAGAGAAACTAAGTTTTAAAGATAGATGAAATTTCAAAATGACTTAGGTTGCTAGATCAACTATGAGTAAATTCTTGCAGTAAACTGAGTTGATATTAAATGTTGAAGTTCATATATGTTTTTGATGATCTTTAGTAATGCAGATTCCAGAACAAGGTGTTGAATACAGATTAATGTATATGAAATTCCCTCAAATTCCACATCCAAGTCAATAAATGAAATTCTGTTATAAATTTGCAAATAATATCATTTTTTCCAACCAGTGATTAAGGTTTGTAACAGCAGAGAATATTAACCTTTAAATAGATGTGAGATGAGGTACACATGAGGCTAAAACAAAGGTTATATCTAGAAACGGAAATCACTTATTAATCTAAAACTTTCAACCCAAGAAATTATCCTTCAAATGACACCTTTAATTTATTTTAAAGCAAGTTTTAGTAGTGAATCGGAATGGATTTATAAAGGTGATTTCCAACCATGAATCTACCATAGAATTTACTATTCCAGAGCTGGTTTTAATGCATGTAAGTTACACAAAATTTTGGATCTATTAATACAGTAAAAGAAAGATGAACTAATATTTTATAGGGACATAGAAGCTGTGACTAGTGCCTACCAAATACAATTGAACAAATGAGGTCAATTGAGGATCTTAAATCTCTTGGCTGAGACCAGTGCCTTATGGAATAAAAACAACGAAGCATATATATGACACTAGCAGGAGGTAGGAGTAAGTACTTTATAATCAATTCTGAAATAGATAACATGACAATATCTAACTTCTGTTATGAATTACAGGAGTCAATAACACTTCAGAAATAGATGAAAAATCATCCAAAACAATTCCAACTTACCATATAAGATGTACCCCAAGGATTAGGGTAAGGGACGTACCTCAAGAGGGTAAGAGAAGCCACTAAATTAGTAAATTATATCTGGAAATAACTAACTAGATATGGTTTAAGCCCTTATCAACCCTCAAAATAGATGGTGGACCCACCTAAAATTTTCCAACAAATGTCCAACCCCCCAAGGGTCTATCCTAGGCCTTTTCCTTGCCTCTTTAGGTTTTCAAATCTTACTCATTTGACTGATGTTCCTTTTGTATCTACTATACCAGATCCCTAGATAACAAAAAACCTAGCATATTTTTCAGTAAAACCGCGAGAAAGACGCGCCCTTGGGAATTCACCAAGACACCTACTAGGGCACACTTTTCCATTGAACACAATTCCAAAGTTTAATATATTTTTTGAAATATGATTTCTACATGTTTAGGGTTTTCCAAATATTTTTTTTCGTATTTTTGAAATATGTACAACATAGTTTTGATCAAATTTAAGAAGAGAAGGGGTTTAGTCCTTAACCCTAAGGAAATAAGAGATCAAGGTTAATATCCCTTTTCAATTTGGATTTCAATATTTACCATCTAGAGAAAATACTAATAACCCTATATAGGTCAAAGTAGCCTTAGTCTAATTAAGGCAAACAATGAACTTGTAGGCCCTATAATGGAGATCTCCTTCAAGAGGAAAGTATCCTCAAATAAGATTGACAAGTTGAAAGTAAGGCCCTAGCTTTTCTTGCTTAAGGTGAACAATAACAACATCAAACAAGAAAATTAAAATATCTTACCAACATCCACTAAGAAAAGAGCAAGAGAAACCTTAGATCCTTAGTCGTGATTTATAAAAACCATTCTTTGAATCAACCTTGAGAGATATAAAAACCCTAAAAAATCATCAAAGACTTCTCTTACCTACAAAATAAGTTTCCTGCTAAGATTGTACACCCATCAACATAGTAATCAACACTTTTTGTAACTTCTACTAGTGTATCAGCAGTCTCTAGAACNTTGTGTGTAGTGCACAACAATTTGTACAAATTTCTATGTATATATATTGGTTACAAGATGGTATAAGCATTACAAATTCAATTTATGGGGATTCCTTTTTGGAACATTGTGTGTAGAGCAAGAGAAACCAACATCTTACCAACATCTTACCAACATACACTAAGAAAAGAGCAAGAGAAACCTTAGATCCTTAGTCGTGATTTATAAAAACCATTCTTTGAATCAACCTTGAGAGATATAAAAACCCTAAAAAATCATCAAAGACTTCTCTTACCTACAAAATAAGTTTCCTGCTGAGATTGTACACCCATCAACATAGTAATCAACACTTTTTGTAACTTCTACTAGTGTATCAGTAGTCTCTAGAACCTGCACAAACAAGAAGAGTATAAATTCTAGGCAATGAAATGAAAGTATGCCACATATGAAATATATATAAAGACAACTTCCAAATAATGAAAACAGATTATATGTTAATGCACAATTTTTTCCATTGGAATTCATGTGCTTACTTTTCGATGTCAAGAAACCCAGTTCCTTGGTCCTAGAAAACATAACTATTTCTCTTAAAACACATGTAGTAAACCTTAGAAACATGTGAAAATTTTACTTTAAGAGAAGTTTTTTTGAGTGGATGTACTGAGGAATGATAGCATGAAAAAAACACTGCCTCAGATAACAAAAGGCACATTCTTCTATATTGTACAATTCATTCTTCCAGATAACGGAAATATAAATTTTTCAAGATGGTATAAGCATTACAAATTCTATTTATGGGGAGTCCTTGTGGAACATTGTGTGTAGTGCACAACAATTTGTACAAATTTCTATGTATATATATTGGTTACAAGATGGTATAAGCATTACAAATTCAATTTATGGGGATTCCTTTTGGAACATTGTGTGTAGTGCACAACAATTTGTATAACTTTCCATGTATATTCTATTGCACATAGGAGAGTTGAATCATGTAGGATTTGACATGTGTTGGAATCCAAAACTACAATATGAACAACTTCCCATGTATCTAGTAAATTTGAGGCATGTAAGATTCAATTATGTGTTTGAGTCTACAAAATATGATGCCAATAGGACTCCAATACAAAAAAAAATCATGTCCTCAAGGTGATATAACTCCTGTGAAATAGGGACCAGGGAGGGAATCTCTTACTTCATCTTCTCATGCAAGTCATAGAATGTCTCAGTGACAACATTGAACTATAAATATGAATACCTTTGATAGTTACGATAATACCATTAGAAAAATAACCAAAGTCGACAACATTAGACATTAGAAGGCTCGTTATGAGATGTTGGTGGAACCATGAATATGGTGGTGGAATAAAAATAGATGTTTATGAAACCATAAAAAATGTCAGTGCAACATTGAACATTAGGTGGTGGAAACATTAATAATGCATGTGGGGGAATTATCAAGTTGTACTGTAATTCATAAAAGAACGTCTTAGGCATGCAATTTGGTCAAACTAATAAAGATGTAGGTATGGTTTTTTCATTTTCAAAAGGTTGCATGTTATATTTCAATACTTCCTACATCAACTGATCTGTAATTCATAAAATAACTTCTTAGGCATGCAATTTGGTTAGACTAATAAATATGTAGATATGGTTTTCCCTTTCTCACACGGTTGCATGTTACATTGTCATATCCAATGGAAATTGCAGGACTATTTTAAATATAAAATTGTCTAAGTGTGAACAATCCTCATAGATTCTCAAACTATGTATGGAATGTCAAATCAAATGATTTGAATATAAAAGGTGACATTAAAAAATAATTGGACGAAAGGCCTTTAGTTACTATCATTGTAAGTATATAATCACTATTTGAAGTAATTGTGTCGAGAAAGCACATTTTTACAACCTAGGTAGGGGGCAGTGGTCGTATCTTCCATAAAAATAAAAAATAAGAATGCTTACATCAATGTGTTGTGGCATAGTGGTGAGAGTGAAGTGTCCCTCTGTCCCATAAAAATAAAATAAAAAATTAATCATAAAAAAATGTATGCATTAGAGAGTTGTATCATAATGGTAAGAGGGATGCATGTTGTAGTTTAGTGGTGAAAGGTTATGAGTTTTGATCCCTCTCGGTGCTTTGTAGAACTTGAATTACATGGGTATATACTGGTTGGTAATGCAATATCCATATCTAACTTGTGGGATATATCTAACATATGTGGATTTGCAGTGTCTACACTTTGTATGTCGCTAATGATGGTTTGTTTTTGCGGAAATTAGAAAAATCAGATTCAATGTATGGATGAAAACATTTCAAGTGTAGAGCCGCAACCTTATTTGAGGTATGAATTTTTTCATGATTGCAGGGCACTCCAGTATCATCTATTAGTACATGGCCCCCTTCTAATAAGCCTCAATTGTTCTTGGAGGCCTCTATGATTGGATTTTTTTCATGGAGAAGATCGATTCTACATCTAATTATCATGATGATGAAAAAGATGGTGATAAACATGATGGTGATGATGGTGATGGTGATGGTGATGATGAGGGTCATGATGATGATGATGATGAGGGTCATGATGATGAAGACAATGATGTTGAACATCATGATAATGATGATGATGATGATGATTAACATGATGAAAAAGACAATGATGATCATTATGATGACAATGGTTATGTGGATGGTGATGATGAAGATGAACATAATGGTGACGAAGTTGATGATGTTGAACATCATGATAATGACAATGATGATGAAGATGATCATGGTGATGAATATGATGACGATCAACATGATGATCATGATAATGATGACGATGATGATGATGAGGGTCATGATGATGAAGACGATGATGATGAAGATGATGATGATGATGATGATGATGAGGGTCATGATGGTGAAGACGATGATGATGAAGACGATGACGACAATGTTCATCATCATCATCATCATGAAGACGATAATAATGAACATCATGATGATTATCATGAGGATGAAGACGATGACGACGACAACGATGATGATCATCATCATCATCATGAAGATAATAATGAACATCATGATGATGATGATGATGTTGATCATGATGATGATGTTGATCATGATGATGATTATCATGAGGATGAAGACGATGACGATGATGATGATGATGATGAAGACAATGATGATGATGAAGAAAATGATGACGATGAAGACAATGATGATGATGAAGACAATGATGATCAACATGATGACGATGGTGATGTGGATGGTGATCATGATGAGGAACATAATGATGATGAAGACGATGATGTTGAACATCATTGTAATGACAATGATGATAAAGATGATGACAATTATGAAGACGATGATGATGAAGACAACGGCGATGATGATGAAGACGATGATGATGATGATGATGATGTTGATTATGATGATAATTATCATCATCATCATTATGAAGATGATAATGATGAACATCATGATGATGAAGCCTATAATGTTGAACCATCATGATAATCATGATGATAATGATGATGAAGACGATGATGATCAACATGATGATGATGGTGATGTGGATGGTGATGATGGTGATGATGTTGATGAACATAATGATGACGATGATGATGAAGATAATCATGATGGTGATGATGGTGATTATGGTGATGATGGTGATGATGATGAATACAATGATTATGATGATTACGATGATGATGATAATGATGATTATGATGATGAATATGATGATTATGATGATGATGATTATGATATTGATTATTATGATTATTATGATTATGATGATGATTATGATTATGATTATGTTGATTATGATTATTTATATGATGACGATGATGAGGGTCATGATGATGATGATGGTCATGATGATGATGATGATTATGATGATCATAATGATAATGATGATTACGATGATGATGATGATGATTATGATGATTATAATGATGATGATGATGATGATGATGATGATGAATATGATGATTATGATGATTATTATTATGATGATTATTATGATTATGATGATTATGATGATGATAATGATTATGATTATGATGATTATGATTATTTATATGATTATGGTGATGATGATACCTGATTATGATTATGATGATTATCATGATCATGATGAGGGTCATCATGATGATGATAATGATGATGATGATGACGCCCTTGATGATGATGATGATGATGATGATGATGATATTGATGATGATGATGATGATGATGAAGATGATGATGATGAAGATGATGATGATAGTGACGATGATGATAATGAATATGATGGTGATGATGATGATGTTAGTGACTCTTTTAAAAAAATAAGATAAAAGAATATGTATAATTAAATATTTACCTTTCAATATCTTTCATCATCTTCTTCATCTAATTCATCATCCATATCATCCGATCTAGAGTCAACATTGTAAGGATTGGCCATATAATCATCATCATCTAAGTCAGTTACATTCATCATGTCATCGTCGATATAATCTTCATGGGAATTTCCTGCTACATCATCTGATTCAACTAACGCTTGGAAATATTCTGCTGGATCATCATCATCATCTAACTCATGTTGATCATGCTCGGCAGCATCATCTTATTCTTCCAGAGAACCCTCTTCATTACCATCATCTAGGTTATACTTTATCGGCCTTCCCATTGGATTGAGTCTCACAACAAATTACCATCCCACTTTACCTAGAACCTCCAAGTAAAATACATGTTCACATTGGATTGGAAGAACATAGGGCTCTATTCCTGGCTCAAACAACCTTGTATTTACCATGGTAAATCCATTATGATGTTCAATAATAGTTCTATCAGGATCACGTTAATTCAATCGTAACCTGTACCATTTGACAACAAACAGAATTACCTTGAAGGATTTAAAGTCACACTGTAGAATATCTTCCAAATACCCTTAGTATCGATTTTCTGAGAGTTTTGGATGTCTGTCACTTCTAGATGAAACATTGATCACCTCAAATACTGCAGATATCCCACAATCTGCTGGTTTCTTTGTTTCATCCAATTTTTTGATGCGATATCTACAACCATTATAGGCCATAGCCTTATGGTGTTTTACCTACAACAAGCAATACATGAAAATATTACACAATGTTTCAATAGTTATGCAGCAATACATGGAAAATAACAACATGTAGGTCAAAATGTAATTTGCAAAATAAAATATTTAGAGTGATTGATTAATATGCTTGCCATTTTATCTTTTAAACCATATGCTCAATCGATTTTCCTTTCTGCAAGATTTCTATCTCCATTGTGATGCGTTTATTTTACCAATGAAGCCATACCTTCCCATGATATTCCATGACTTGATTGTTCGCATTGTTCAATACATACCTTCATCCAGTCAAGATTGTTTGTGATTTATAAATGAATTGCATCCCACTCTCAACCAACTACTTGATGACAATAAACATTAAAATTAAAGACAAATGTAAATTTTCTGAAGAAATTATATGCTCTTAATTGATGCAATAAATTGAAAATACAATTAGAATATGAACGATATAATAAACATGCATTAGCTAATAACTATCTTTCACCTTCCTTGATCTACCTTTCGCCTTCAGTTGCTTTCCTTCAAATTTTTCATTGTATTTTGGATCACAAATGCGACGTAAATTGAGCTTTGATGCTAAATTAGGAAGATATTCACTAACATACAACATGTTTTGGTATACTATATATGATTCCATCATAGAACCCTCAGGATGTGCTCGTTGTCTCACCGAACCCTTCATGAATTTCAAGTTCCTCTCAACCATCCACATGGACCTTGAGTGCACAGGTCCACACAACTCAATCTCCTCAACTTGGTGTATGAGGTAGTGTTCCTGTGCATTGAAAAATGCCGAAGGTAGATGCTTCTGCATTTCACACATGAGATGAGGAATTTCTCTCCTCTAATACTTTATATCTTCTTTATGGATTTATTTAGATGTCAACCATCTACAAGTGACGCAAACCAATAACTATATTTCACAAAAAAAAAAACATTAAATTACATATCATGAAATAATGCACAAAAAACAAATATAAATTATACGAAGAATTAAACAAACAATAAACACAAGCAACTAATCACTAGTTACCTCATGTATTTACCAAGATCATATATAGCTTGTTTGACATTGTTGTCGAAGTTGTCCGGGAGAGAGAGAGGTAGAACATACTATAACAATATAAAAACCACGTCATTGTTTAAACAAATAGTATACAAACAAGAAAAACAAATTTATGCAATAAAATGAAAAAAAACAAGATTATATGGACATAACAATAATAATTACCTTGATGAAGACGTGCCAATAATGCGTTTTGACCCTCGCAAAATCACCCTTTTTGTTATGATATTCTTCAAGTTCGCACAAAATCAAGTGGGAAATTTAATTTTCCACATTACTTCTTTGACCACATTGCTTTGCTACTCTGTAAACATCCATGGAATTGAGTTTATATTAACTTGGTCTCTGTTGCTATGAAATTGGATGACATCTTTCATTGCATGGTTGCCTTATTGAATGTATTTGCAAGATTTCACAATTTTATCTTTCTCCCTCCTTAGCTCCAGTAGTCACCATAATGTTTCAATCACATTCTTTCCAATATGCATTGTATCAAACAAATGAGCAATTTGTAGGTGCTCATAGTAGGGAAACTTGCCAAATTTTATAGGATAACTTTTCATTCCTCATGGAAGCTCATTAAAGCCTTCATGATCATGATGGACATCATGAATATTAGTTTATAAATAAATTACATTATATGATGGTATATGGCCACTATAGTAAAAAACTCACAATAAAAATTAAAATACACAACAATTCATATACGATGATCCATACGTACCAGCTTGACGATTTCTATTATATTGCATCTTCCAAAGGTGAGGTGTCATTCTCCGTGGTTTTAATGCAGTCTCCTACTTCCCATTGAAAATATTGTTTTCGATTGTTCTATACATGTGATTCTTAGAGAGGAAATTCCTATACTCATCAAACACCTCCTTCCTTAATCGTTTTGAGTGACAAGATTTTATCTTATGACCACAAACTGGATATGGAAATTTACCCTTTGTCTAAAGACCTACAATATATAGATACAGAGTATCTATTTCAATTATAATTATATATAAACTATATTAACTACTTCATATAATTAAATGCAATTAAAGTGGACCTTAAAAATAGAAACCACAAAATTGGGTTAACCCAGCTGCATCATGTATTGTCCATACAACCATTGCATGAAATTGAAATTGCCTTTTCCATATTGGTGTATATACGTCATACATAGTGATTCCATTCCATAACTTCAGTAGCTCATCTATAAGAGATTCGGTATATACATTCATATCTTTTACTTGGAACTTACCTGATTGATTTGAAGTACATATAAAATATAATTATGAGAACCATTAACATATATAAACCATGCACAAGAGTAAAATAAAAAAATATACAAATGAAATTAGGAAACATAATATGACAAATGATATGACACAACTACATTAGAAATAAAATAGTTGTAGACACAAAATACCTATAATAATCATCGACAACATTATGTGCTCTCTCTTTATTGACAACCATGGATGAATTTTATTGTTGATAACAAAAATAGGCCACACCATTTACTTCCAAAGAAATCCTAAGATTACGTGGTTCTTCTTCAAAGTGAGGCCACTTTTCCTCCATGTCTATAAAAGCATAACCATCTGCAGGCATTCAAATAATATCATCTTGAATTTTGTTTTTGGCATGGTAATTCATAAATTGCACTATGTTATTGCACTTGAACAGTTTTTGCAAACGTGGAATGATGGGAATATAACAAAGAACCTTGTGAGGAACCATTTTTGTTACTTTATTTGTTCTATATCTATTTATATGACATTCCGGACATTCTGTTGCAAATTCATGTTGATTATAATATATAACATGGTCATCGAGGCATGTATGAATTGCTTCATAATGCATTCCAATCTCTTTCATGATGGAAGATAAATCTCGATATGTGCGAGGTAAAATAGTTGATGGTGGTAACAAAAATTCAGTTATCAAGCTACATCAAAATATATATATATAGTTAATGTAATAAATAAATAATATTAATGAAACACACTTCATCTGTATGATGATCAATAATGAGTTAACAATACAATTATTAGAGGAATACAGATAAACTTTATCACGATCGTATATATGTGATGGATTATCTTAAATACCTTAGCATTCCTGCAATTGATATGTTTGAAAGACCATTGATAACCTTCAAGTTCATTATCAACAATACAGCAGAGAGAATATTTGTTTTGGATCTTTCATAAAGGGGTTCATATGCCTTATCGAGAAGAGGTATATTGTGAACATCATCAAAGTCATCACTATTTTCAGTATCATTGCCATCGTCATCATCCATTCTAACATTAAATGAATCATGTATAAATGTATCCGTACCATCATCTTCAACTACATTATTAGTATGATCATCTTGTTCAATACAATCATTCACTTGTTCTCCATTAAACATAGACGCTCCATGATCCTAATCCAGAACTTGTTCTGAAAGCACTTCCTATGGATGATATGTCATAGGGTTTCTTTTGTTTATGTATTTGTATTTCAGAATGTATTCACTTGTATATCTTATGTATTGTACCCCGATGTTCCTATATGGAAGTATCAGTAATGTAATTGAGTCATGTCATACCCTGATGTTCCTATCGGGAGAATCAATAATGTAAAAAAGTCATGTAAAGTCATAGAGGGTAACCCGCCTTATTGATTAAGGGTTAAAGTACCCATAGTTGTGGGTCACTAGGGTTGTTAAACTCTCCTAGAGAAGTCGGCCCTGGTGAGTTAATGTAAGTCGTGTCATCAATACCCTAGTTGTGGTTACTCGAGCCTACATAACTGAGTTAGGATTACTCAAGCCTACATAATAGAGTCAAGTATTAAGTGAACAAAAGAATATAAATAGAGAGTGAGCCTCTCTATTTATTACATACACTCACTCAAGTGGGGCGAATGAGTGAGAGACGAAGTGCTCGCACAAGTGAGAGAGATCAGCTGTCGGAGATCATCTTTATGTTTTTGGGTTTTACTTTTGCTACTGGTGCTCATTCTTCTCTGAGGAAGTTGCGGGGTTTTCTCCTTTATAGTTTCCCTGAGGAAAATTCTTTGAGTCTCCTGTCTGTTTTGATTATTGTTGTGCATGTTATTCTCTTAGATAAGATCCTAAGATCATATTGCTTAAATGATAAAAATCTAACACTGTATCAGAGCTAACCTGAGAAGAATACATTGTGTAGCTAGAAAAGCTATGGCTTGTTACTTTTTTGGTCTCTCTCCACAATCCATCAGCAAAAGGATGCTAGGATAACTCTCCATTGAAGGGTGCATCTTTCTATCGAACCAGAATTTGATTCTGGGCATTTTCAGTTTTTGCTGCTGGAAATTACGGATTTTTACAGAAGAGGAATTTTTTATTGATCCCAACATAGGATATCTCTCCTCCTCAAAATATAAATTTAGATACCAAGGTCAATATTTTTGGTTGGGTAAAACTCCGAGAAAGTAAAACCCTAGTTTGACCCCAGGCCTGGAAAACCCTAAATACTAAAATGGGTAGTTTTGGTACATTCACTATATATTTGGATTGAAGAATTCTCAGGGGCCAAAATTATCAAAATCCGAAGATAAATTCCTGATGTACCATGTATAAAAATTTCATCCTCATATTCACTATATTCTGGGAGATATGATTCTTCCAAATCAGGGTTCCAACCTCTTCCAAGATTCATCCTTAAACATGACACATAGGGAGAATTGCTATATCTTGGGATAAAAAGGTCCAAATGAAATTTTGTCAAATGTTCTAGGTAGGGAATGGAATGTACCTTCTGTGGTAAAATGTTCATACCCTGAAGGTGAAACAGTGACACGTGGAAGTCTGTACAAGTTATTTATGTTGAACAGTCCTGAAATAAGTCACCTTGGGAAAACTCTCATACATCCCAATTGGTGAAACCAATTCTGGTAAAACCTATGGTTTTGGAAAGAGGATAGAATATTTTACCTTAGTATGAAATTTGAAACACATAGGAGAATTACTTTTGTAGATAACGTAGAAATAGTATTAGGCATTTCTACAGAAGAAATTGGTAAACTAGGGCTTCCTGTTCCGGGAGCTTCCCTCCACTGTTTTTAGAAAAGGAGTACATTAGAAAACTCACCTTGAAGAGGCCTATCTTTCTATCCAATCAGAAGTTTGAAATTCAAAGTTTTGAAAATTAGGGTTTCTCTGACAAACCCTAGATCAGCTAACTCCAGAACCATGATGGACACCTGAAATTGGTAAGATCTAATATTTTGCTATTTATAGTTGAGTTTCTCATTTCAAAATGACTAACCACACCAACTTTATGACAAGCTTGGTGAGGCTGACAAATTCCAAGCATTGAAGTATAGGATCTCACTAGTTCTTGAAGGAAATGAATTGGACACCTACATAAGTAGAGAGGTTCCATTTCCAGAGGGAGATGAGGCTAAATCCTTACACAAGAGGAACTTGGTTAAGGCCAAGAATATCATTGCTAATTCAATTAAGGATCACCTTATACCACAAGTGTCTTCCCTAAAGACACCTAAAGAGATGTTTTGATTCCTTGACCAAGCTATTTGAAGGAAAAAACATAAATCGAAAGATGACTTCGAGAAACCAGTTGAAGAATGTGAACAATGCAGAGACCATACAATCATACTTTACAAGGGTCTCTCAAATCAAAGAACAAATTGAAGTAGTAGAAGAAGAAGTGAAGAATGCAGAATTTGTGATAAACACATTGAATGGCCTCCCAGGATCATGGGATTCATTCATTCAAGGAATGTGTGCCAGAAGGAAGTGATTACTTTCAACAGACTCTAGGAAGAGCACACACAAGAAGAAGCTCGACTCATAATAAGACAAAAGAAGATGGGAGCAACTAAATATCAAGATTCCATGATTCAAAGAAGATACCTCAAGCGATGAGGAATATGAAGAACTCAATTCTTGAAGAACCTCTTATCCATCTTAATCATTTGGATAAGAAATGATGTTGTTATGAATGAAGAAGAATATGAAGCTGAAATAAGGAGTCTACCCACGAAATAAATAAAGATAAGTATTCCATTATCATTTCATGATATTGTTTTGTTAAGCATTTGTTTATATTCAGTTGATGGATTATGCATAATAGAATGTTTGCATTAATGAAATTATACTACTAATATGCATGTGATGGGTAATTAGCTCATGGTGCTATACAACTCTCCATTCCTACTTATCTAGAATGAAACCTCTTTGCTGAAATATTGGATTAGTGCACAATCTCAATGATGTCCTGGTAGAGATGGAAGGCATCTAGAAAGTTTCCATGAGATATGGATGAATGTTGTATTGGATAAAATAGTTGCATGATCATATATTTATGCATAGGAATTTACCATTATGAATATGCCTTATGAAATGTTTATAAGCATACAACTAGTGCATCTAACTTGTAGGAAAGATCGTGTACAATCACCTACAAGCAAACAAGGATGAGACTTAGAACAAGTGATAACAGTTCGAGAAATAATCCAAGATGAAGAATGATATGATGATACTCTCAAAGAAAGAAGAGGTCTCAGACACAATGCAGTTATGTGACAATGTTGAGTGACATCATTGATGCAGATTCTTCCAGCTATGAAGAAGTAGCCAAGAAGAAAGGGAAGGAGAGTACCAGTTCAAGAAGAATGATGTCTAGGATGCGGTATCTAAAAATACATGGAAACATCATGGGATACAAGGAAGGATTCTTAGCACGAGGATTCTCACTAAAATAAGGCATAGAATATGAAGAGAAATTTGGAACAACTAGAAGTTAAGACACATGACAGGAAGGTTCATGTGTGCAAATTAAAGAAGGCCTTGTACGAGCTCAGAAGACACCCATGGGATAACACATACATGAGGAGATTGAACATCACCTAGAATGATGAAGATCTTAACCTTTGCTACAAGGTTGAAGATGAAATCCTATAGAGGATGACAAGCTCAGAGATGGGTGTGAGAAGAACATCTTCAAGATTGAGGATCTTGGTATCCAGTGACCCTAGATGGATACATAGAATAATAGTAGTAGAGGAAGTTACTTGTCACTCCAATCCATAATGTTTCAACACGTAGAGTATGAAAGGCAGAGGGAGAATGATGCTCCACTTTAGAGGGAATGACTATAGAATATCGTGAGGCTCGACATGGTATGACAATATGGATAGCTTACTGATGGCTCTATGATTTAATGAGAGTAAAGAGGATTCCAACCTTTACTTCAAGGTTGAAGACGGAAGACCAGTGATGCTCTGGTTATATGTCGATGACTTGTTCCTGACAGAAAAGAGGAACTCATTAAAGTTGCAAGAAGAGGATTCTTGCTAGGCATGGAGGTGTGGCAGAATGTGGATGGAATCTCCCTTAGAGAAGGGAAGTATGCAGTGGAGATTCTGAAGAAGTTTTGGATGATGGAATACAAGTTCATGACTACACATATGGAATCGAACCTGAAGCTATTGAGTGATGCTTCATCAGAGATGGTTGATGCCACGATGTATCATTAGATGATTCGTTCCTTAATGTACCTGATGAATACAAGACGAGATATTTGCTTTGATGTGAACACATTGAGACATGTTCACCTGATGGTCATGCAGTGATGTACCTGAAGGGTATAGTTGATTATGGGATAAATTATGAAGTGAATCAGAAGATTAACCTAGAGGGTTATGTGGATTCGAATTGGGAAGGAAGTTCCATTTATAGGAAGAGAACTCTGTGGTGCTACTTCAGTATAAGATCAGGTTTGATCTCTTGGTTTAGTAGGAAGGAGTTCTACATGGCGCTGAGTATAGCCAAGGAAAAATATGTTGCCACTTGCTCAAATATTTGGGAGGTAGTAGGTTTCTTTTGAAAACTATTGTTTGATTTGATTGATCTGACTTGTATATTTGTATGATGCAGAGAGGAGCAATGAAGTTCCAGTATGTGATCTAGATCGAGATATCTCGAAAGAGGGAGTTCTAGCATAGCCGATGAGATAGGTTGTTTGAGCATAAATCCTGGTGAAGCTCATAGGTTTCTCTAACCTAAATGGTCCTATACGTTGTCCTTGGATGTAATCGGTCCTGGAGAAGCTCACAGGTTATCCTTGGATGTAATCAACCCTTACGTGATTCTATGCTAGAAATGGCCAGAGTGAAGTTTGTGTGCTTCAGGGAGAAGCTTGGTGTTCTCTAGATCGAGGTTCCTTCCAGGAGGAAGTGATGAGTACATGATCCTTTCTAACATCATGGTAGGCAAGTCCTCCCATGGTCATATATAAGTGCAGAGCCTTTCTGACTAGGTCAAATGTAAGTGCGAATCACTTTTGACATGGTGGTAGGCGGGTCCTCCCATGGTCAAATATAAGTGCAAATCCTTTCTGACTAGGTCATATGTAAGTGTGGAGCCCTTTTGAAATGGTGGTGGGAAGGTCCTCCCATGGTCAGATATAAGTGCAGAGCCTTTCTGACTGGGTCAGATGTAAGTGTGTAGCCGTTCTGAAATGGTGGTAGGAATGTCCTCCCATGGCTAGATATAAGTGCAGAGCCTTTCCCCGGATGATAGATGGTGTGTCCTATCATGCCGGTGGATGTAAGTGCAAAGCCTTTCTTTGGATGATAGACGGTGTGTCCTATCATGCCAGTAGATGTAAGTGTTGAGCCTTTTCTCCAGATGGTAGATAGTGTGTCCTACCATGCCAGTGAATGTAAGTTCTGAGCCTTTCCTTAGATAGTAGATGGTGTGTCCTACTATGCTAGAGGATGTAAGTGTTGAGCCTTTCTGACTGGGTCATATATAAGTGTTGAGCCTTTCTGACTGGGTCAGATATAAGTGTTGTGCCTTTATCTTGATAGTAGAAGGTTTGTCCTTCTATACTAGTAGATGTAAGTGTTGATCCTTTCCTTGGATGATAGATGGTGTGTCCTATCATGCTAGTGGATGTGAGTGTTGTGCCTTTCTGACATGGTGGTGGATGTGTTCCTCCAATGGTCAGATGTGAGTGTTGGGTGTGCCTTTCTAACATGGTGGTGGATGTGCTCCTCCCATGGTCAGATGTAAGTGTTGGGAGAGCCTTTCTGACTGGTTTAGATATAAGTGCTAAATAATATGAAGATCTACATGGAGGCTAAGCCTACAACGAGCATGAAAAGGGACTGCCTCTGTAGAACTTCCTATGATGAGAAGAATTGAGAGATAGTACCAGTTGATCGAGATGGAAGAAGTAGTGATGATGATGATCTAGCTTTGATGATGATCCATGTTTGATGATAATCTAGCTTTGATGATGATCTACTGATGATTCAGTGATGATCCAACTTTGATGATGATCCAGTGATGATCCAGCATTGATGATGATCCAGTATTGATCCAGAGAAGAAGACTTGTGCTGATGAATTGTGTCAAGAGAATACCTTCCTAGTTAAGAGGGAGTGTTGATGTATTTGTAACTCTGGAATGTACTCACTTGTATATCTTATGTATTGTACCCAAATGTTCCAATCAGGAAGTATCAATAATGTAATTAAGTCATGTCATACCCTAATGTTCCTATCGATAGAATCAATAATGTAAACAAGTCATGTATAGTCATAGAGGGTAACCCTCCTTATTAATCAAGGGTTAAATTCCTCGTAGTTATGGGGCACTATGGTTGTTAGACTCTCCTAGAGAAGTCGACCCTGGTGAGTTAATGTAAGTCAGGTCATTAGTACCCTAGTTTTGGTTACTTGAGCCTACATAACTGAGTTAGGATTACTCAATCCTACATAATAGAGTCAAATATTAAGTGAATTAAAGAATATAAATAGAGAGTGAGCCTCTCTATTTATTACATACACTCACTCAACGGGGGCGCATGAGTGAGAGAGGAAGTGCTGGCACAAGTGAGAGAGATCAACTATCGGAGATCATCTTTATGTTTTTATGTTTTACTTTTGTTACTGGTGCTCATTCTATCTCTAAGGAAGTTGTTTGGTTTTCTCCTTTATGGCTTCCCTGAGGAAAATTCTTTGTGTCTCCTGTCTCTTGTGATTATTGTTGTGCGTGTTATTCTCTCAGATAAGATCCTAAGACCATATTGCTTAAATGATAAAAATCTAACATCTTTCCTTTATAAATACATGAAAACATCAATAGATATAATTTAATATAGGAAATATTAAAATAATACATACATTTACCAAAGAAAAGAATATAAAAACCTTTATAGTTCTAAACCTACAAATGGACGATATTCATTCCCCCCTCAGCGTGTCCATGTTCCTTGTAGTGTTTTGTGGCTGTTGAGATCAATATTCTTCTCCTCTTAAGTCCTCTGTATTGAGTACATGGACAATAACATTTGTCATCACCCCTTCATTTCGCTAGATCCCATAGTCTAGAAATAAATTGTCGATTGTGCTCCTTTGGATCAGGAATATTTCTATTTGATGTTTTGTCACAAACTTCGTGAATGAATACTATCGACAATATTAAAAATCAAGTTCCATGCATCACAATTTTCTCAAACAGAGGTTTGTCAAAGAATAAAAAAAATCCTGCAAACTGTCCGTCAAACAAAAAATCATTTCCCGCAACCACTCGTTGAAGAATAAAACAATTCCTCAAACCATTCATCGAGGAATAAATAAATTCTGCAAATCGTTTGTCGCTTCTATAGCACACATGTGAGAATGTTTAAAAATGTTTATATTTATAATTCATTCATCGTCGAATATATGACGATATGAGCCTAGTTACTGTTGTAAATATGGATTTAAACTATTTGAAATATGTCGTTATATTATTCCAAAAAATAGCCCCAGGAGGTCGAAAATCCGAAGACCCATCCTCCAACCATCATCACAAATTTGACACACTGCGATCAAACATCCAACAATGACTCCTCCAAGGGTTCCCGCAAATTCGACACACAGCTATCGCATATTCGACACAAGTCCATCGCATATCCAACGACATAGTGTTGCAATGGGTCATCAAAAACCTACACTATAGAATTTGGAAATTAGACGACGCTAAAAGAAATCAAAAGGTACGGTACTTTTCATCATTGCAATCTGAGACATCTATACTTTACATCGGATTTCGTTGGATTCTGTCGTAGGATTTTGGGTTCAAATCCTGTTGTAAAATTTTTGACCCTAGGACCCCAAGTAATAAGGTATGTATCCCTCACATAAGAACTAGAGACTCCGATGGGGTGTCTAGTTTGTGTCGGGGCCTCTCCAATCTTGTTTTCAGTCTAGTTTTTCTATGTTTGTTTCTATTTTGATTTGCATTTATTTGATCTTCATTCAATCCTTTTAGACCTGTATGATTCCTGGCCTTGGGAATTTTTATTTTGAAAAAAATTATAGTAACTCCCAGGTTCTATAGTGATAGTCGTGTGTTGTCTATTTTAATCACGGGTTTCCTTAGTAACAGTCGTGAGTGACTCATGGGTTTCTCACTGGACAATCATGATTTCCTGTAGGTTAATGCCTAAGCTCTAGGGTTTTTCCCTTTTCAATCATTTTTGGCATTTGTCTACTTCTTTAAGGTTGTTTCCTTGATATGGGTTGATCTATTATCAGGTGCATTTAACTTCATCTAGTCTTTACAAGGTTTATGTTGAGTAGGTTAGGTTAGTTACATGTGCAATATTTTTTGGGGTCTTTCCTCTTGGATTTGATGACTAAAGTGTAAGTGGTTCTTTCAGTTGTGACCTTTGTCATTCCTCTAATCCACTTTTTGTGTCTGATTTCTTTAGTAGTGATTTGAACTTTTCACTTTTGCCAATTTTGTTTTGATCTACTTGGTTTCCAAAGTTAGTAGTTCATCCGAAGTAGGGATTTGACCCAGCCTTGTTGACTCTTTCAACTTGGTATTTATAGGATCTGATTACTCTTTTGTTCATTTGTGCATGTTCATATGTATTGGCATGCTTAGTTGCATTAGTTTGGATTAGATTTTGATTTTTGAAAAGAAAAATAAAACAAAGCGCCCATAGTTGCATTGTTATCCCTAGCTAGGCTCGTTGTATGCTTGTTTTTCCATTATTTTCAAAAGAAAAAGTTAAAAAAAGAAATCTTTTGTTTTTTAAAAGTTCTTAAGAAAATTTAATTTGTTTCAAAAAAACAACCGGGGGGGGGGGGATCATTTTGAATAACATTTATTTTTGAAAAATTGTACATCATATTTTATTTTTGTTGAGTCAAAAAACCATGAGTTTCACTTCCTCTACCTTAAGTAATAAAAACCTTAAAAATAACGCTATAACTTAAAATATATTAGCAGCATTTTCTTTCTAGGGTCTACATCAACTAGCTTAGGCTAGGATCTTTGACTAGGATATATTTAACTATCCAAGATCATTTGAACTTAGAATTAGTGGCTTATCATTAGGTAAATCCAAGTTTGCAAGAGATCAATCAGAAATCCCCTCTAACACAAGAGTTAAGCATGAGTTCATGCGAGGACTTAGTTGCGGAGACACCCCTCCAATACTTTGTTCGAGCATATACCAGGATTGTTGTACATATGGGGGTTCATTAAGTACCACCTTGGGCCTCGTGAAGTGTCAGTACTGCTCAAATTTTTATCTTAGCTACCCTGCCCATGCACATGAGTCAGACATGCGACTGTTCCGCTAGAATCTTGTTGTAAAATTGGTAGCCTTAGTATCTAGACTATTTCTATTGTACCTAGGGTAGACTTGGGATGAACCCTAGATAACAATTTGGGAGGGTGGTTTGGTGATTCAAATCCATGCACCCATAAACATTATCACGGGACCCAATGGAGTTGTTCTTCAATATTCACTGGTTTGTTCTAGGCCCTAATCATCACATATGCTCCATTGGAAGGTGTATCTTTTACCCTCATGTGTTTGTGATGCTTAGTATTTTTAGTAGTGTGATTTGTGGTCTGATTGTGATCTAGTATGACATTTAGATGTATGATTTAAATATTTAACTGTGGAGGATTAACCTCCTCATAGGTCTAGATCATAGGTCTAGAAGGTTGCAAAACCTTCCTCTTCTTTCAACAGTGGAGCCTCCACCGCCACCTCAAATGTGGAGATTGGAAACAAACGATTCTTTTGAATCAACTGGTGTTAGTGAAGTTCTAGGTGAGTCAGAACTTATATACAATTAGATATATCTTTTGTCAATAGATATCAAATATTTGTAAGATGGATAGTTTGCAATAAACTATAATACACCTCTTACTAACCTAAGAGACCCTATTTTGGTATAAGTTCATATGTTTGGTTCACCTAGAGTTGGTGTTCCTTTGATTTCAGTTATTTCTAGTTCAGGAGAAGGTCTAGAAAGCATGTCTACCCCACCTTAGCCATGATTTATAGTGGAGTCTCCCTTTCACCAATGAGTGCTCCACAACCAAATGTACCCACTGCACTTGTGGTGTCGTTGAATTTTTCAGCTCCGTTTTCTCCAAGTGCTCGAGTGACTAGTACCCCGGCACCTTCAAAAACTGTTGGTTTTTTTGGTGGGGCTGTTACTGGGATACCGAACACACCCTTTACCTCTTCTCCCTTTATTCAGAATACTCAAAGTGGTCCTAGTGGTTCCACTTCATTCGTTCAAGGATTTATGTGGTGGAGGGAACATTCCTCCATCTGCACCTTATGTAGGCCCTTCACCTACTTATGTTGTTGTTTCGTATGGGAGCCACAACCCTTTGTTAGGTTTCAGTTTTCATACTTCTATTCAAGTGTTGGATGCTTCGTTTGGATTCTCCCACTTCTCACTTTTTAGTGGGGGAATCTCATCTCCCGTGCCTACAACTCCAGCTTTGGCTTGATTTGGTCGAACATAATATCACACACTACGACTTTGTAATCCTTTGGATTTTGGATGGGATCCTTTTAAAAACCTTGCTACTTCATTGCAACTAGTGGTTGGGGGAAAACCCCAACCTCTCTTTTGAGAGCCCTAGTGGAGGCACTTCCTCGCCACAGACTCCTCAATATCAAACCCCAGATAGGCCAAGACTACCCTTTCTAGAAACTTTAAATTTTCCAGACTTATCAAAACTCATGAATGACCATGTGTACCATGATTCAACTTGGCCACTGGTCCCAATCAAATTACCTTCATGCATTCCTAAGTTTAAAGGGAAAACAAGAGAGGACCCCAGTGAATCCATATATGTGGAATAGGGGAAGAAAGGAAGGAAGGATATAAAGGCCCATTCAAATGCTAGTGACAATATTTCAAAAGTAGTCACCTCATATTCATCTAGAGATGACTTGTTTAGAAAATGAACAATGTGGGTTTTTCTTAGCTGTAAGATGAATTCTGGGCAGTTTCATTAGCACAACAATTTTTGGGAAAGCAGATAACCACATCCTTTGAATTCCAGGCCCATGAACATCCCCAATGCCATATTCATTATTACCTAGATAAAAATAGACCCTCAGAAAGCTACTAGCCCCAATTTAACCAAACCATCCCAATAATCAAGCTAAAAACCTAATCTAACTCAAGCCTCTAACCCAACCAATTAACAAGATTAAAACAAAAATTCCTCGCACATAAACAAACAAAAAGAATAGAATCTTGAAAAAATATTTCAACAAAAAAGGACAGAATTTGAGCAAGAGGAAAATGAAATCTATCATCCAGAGGGATCCTACTTTGGCCTCTAAGTCAATGCAAGTCATCATGCATAATAAGTGGTAGAGTTTCACCTAGATCCTAATATTGTAGATTGGTTCAGAAAAAACACATTATAGATATTAGAATGTGAGCGTAATCCTGTAGCCCTTCTATATTTTGTTTTTCTCAGTCAATCCAAGACAATCAATTCCAGGGAGGATAGGTAAATCCCATGGCCAGAATAGGTGGCAGAGTTTCACCTAGATCCTAATATTGTAGAGTGGTTCAGAAAAAACACATTATAGATATTAGAATGTGAGTTTAATCATGTATCCTTTCTATATTTTTGTTTTTTCTCAATCAATCTAAGACAATCAATTCTAGGGAGGATAGGTAAATCCCATGGCCAACAAGAGACCATTGGGTAGTAGAGAATGGAATGAGATACTGTGCATCTTGCTGAAGATACCAGTTTTTTCTTTTGATATAGTATCCACATCCATATGCAAGAGGTTTCAAGTTCTAACTAAAAAGACATTGACAAATCAGTTAATGGAGGGGAAAATGCCCAATGTATAGGATTCTCATAAGTCACTATGAATGCAGAAATGATCCACATGCAAGATATTCATTCTTCACTTTGATCCTTGAAATTTTTCATCGTTAATTTTTCAAAAGTAAAAAAACCACAGTAAGCAAAAATAAAATGATCTACTTGTTTACCATACTAGAAAATAGTATATATCAAGCTTACCTTAACAACAAGGCTATATTTTTCATAGTCAATAGCATGACACGATGCTATTCCAATACTTTCCTGTGTCCAAAATATATTAGAAACATAAGTACAACCAATATGCTTGGTTTTACTAAACAATTTCAAAAAGTTGCTTGTAAAATTGTTGGCTCGAACTAAGAAGTTAGGATGATATTTTAAAATATAGAAGAAACAAATGTTGTTAAGCTTGGAAAAGAGGGGATGGAATACATAATCAAGGATACCAAAATACTTCCTGGAAAAATAGAGTTAGCTTTAGTTTTAAAAGATATCCAATTTAGTTATTCAGGGGGAGATATTACTTTAGATCTCTCATGGAACTTCATTAAGAACAAGATAGGACTAAAGAAAAGACCATGGACTAGAATTTTGCTGGGTTATTTATTGTATAGGGTGTGTATTACACTTTGGGAGGATTTACTATAAGCTGGGTAGATTTCTACTGGGTTTATTCATTACAGGATTAGATGATTTAGTGTTATGTTAGAAATGTGGTGATAGAAATTATGGTTGTGGGCATCATTTAGAGGATAGAAGGTATTGAAGGAGATAACTATGTCCATTGTATATTGATGGGTTTGATTCTCTAGATATGGGTATATTATAAGTTCTTGAACTACAATATTGTGCCATCCAGAAGGATATAAATCAGCAACAAGTGGATTGTTTTCCTTGCTGGTGTATCAGGTCAACATTTTGCACCCAAATATTGAATTTTGGTTTATTTTCATATTGTTGTTAGGTAGTATTAAATTATGCAACAGTATTGTTTATTGGAAAACTTAAACTCATAGCTATTGATTAAGATAAATTCTATCTTTGGAAAATTTCATATCTATTTTTAAAATCATGTGCATATCAAGTCGTTTTGTTATTCCTATCATCCTATATCCTTCATATGAAACATAAAAAACCCAAACAACAAACCCAGACTAAAAACAACAAAGTGTTTGAAAAAAATCCCAAACTAAAAAAACTAAAAAAACACCAGTGATAAAGGAATTTTTTAAGCATATTAGGGAGGGAACATCACATGGAAGGATCCACATTCAATTGAAGGCAAAGCTCTAAACAAATTGAGAAGATGAGCGTTAAATGTTCATTTTTTAAAAGATACCCATATGGTCCTCACCTTCTTTCAATCATGAAAATCTATAATGCTTGGTTAACATTGAACGATGCCAAGTATAGCTAAAAAAAAATCGATCAGGAACATATAGATAATGAACTAGACATTGTGAGAACATACAATAATACATATATTATAATTTTATTAAACCAATGTAAATCAATCTTAGATTCAGATCTATTAATCACTAAGAGGGATCCAAAAGACAATTGACATGCAACTTACAACAAATAATATACATCAAAATATCATAACAATTTAGCATAAGCTCATTTCTAAACCTTTATAAATGCACTAAAATACTTGAGCATACTTGGTTTGAATTTATTAAGAACATGGAATTTTATGCACATAATTGGCAAATAAGAAACATTCCAAGTGGGCCAGATTCATGTGCCATGTGGACTAGCAATGTATGGAAATTTATGCATAAAAATATGTGGAAGGGTCCTTCTAGCTCCAAATCCTAAGCTTCTTTGCATGTTTTTGTGTTAACACCTAGAAAGGACATGTCCTCTCACATACCATAAACCTAATCAAACTGGGCCTACACCATGTCACAATCCTACCTATAGTTGGTCCAAGTGAATCAACCATCATAGTTAGGCCCCTTTTGTTTCCAATGAGGGTCAAGCATTTAAATGTGGAGAACTTTTACTCACAAGTGAGATAGAAACCAATGAAGAGAAAAATGCAATCACCTAAGATCCAACCTAGACCACACTATCTTCTTATATAACATACATTCAGAAAATAATAACCTGGTGCATGATATTTAATTACCACCAATTGAGGAAGTTTTGTAGAATTGTCGTTTAATCCTTGCTCTGTAAGTTTGATCCTCTCGTGAAGTCAATTCTCTACATACTCCAGCTTTGCACACAATTATCGTATGTTAGAAACCTATAACAAGTCAAAGAAAACATAATTACAAGCACAAATTATCGAGTTGAACCAAATTTGCAGAGCGTGCGTATAGAAATAAAACATCAAAAGCCATAATATAACATCAAGTACCAAGAAGAAAAATGAAGTGTATCATGTAGCTATTTGTTGAAAATGTACAAATGTTAGAATTAACTTGGATTATTACCATAAGCAATTAATATGGTACCAAAATTATGAAAATATTATTCACAATACCTTTATAATTAAGGTTGGACCTATTACAGTACTTAATAAATTGTAATATAACAATGGGTGATACATTTAGCATTGTAGTAGGCCTCCAACTGACCCCCTTCATTTCTTCTTTGGACCCCTTATGCATTAACTCAATCAAAATTACATTAACTAGTTCTCTCTTATGATCCAAGTCCAACATCTCTTGGAACATCATTACAAGATCATCCTCAAGATCTTATTTTCTTGGCTTATATGGGTTCTAAGAAGTTGTTCATTGGTCGTGAACATAAAAAAATAACCATCTCATAAAGATATTGACAGCTCTTTGAATCCTTTCCTCCCAAAACAAAAATCAAACTCAGTGATGCCACAAAAGAGGAGCAAGATTCCATATTCTTAAAAGAGACCAAGAAATTATGCAAGTGCAAAGGTGAGACGTTGAACTTGTAAAGGAAGAGAGAGGGGAGGCCTTAGGTTCCCGCCTAGAAACAAAATTTTGAAGTGCCTATATTTAGATAATGCATGACCCATCATTTTTATGGACGATGAACAATTTGGATATTATAAGAAATTTAGATACAGTGAGAAGAGGTATGTGGTTAATTGAATCTATTACAGTATTGCATGAAAGAAAAATAGCAGTAGAGATCATGTCTTGTGAGATTTATGTCGTGAGTGGATTGTAAGGATTTAAACAAAATTTATGCCAAATTGTATTTGCTAATGAGGCGACAATGGGAAAAATTTCATTTAAGTAGAGCATTGTGGTGACTTGAGAGGCTTGTAGATTGCACACAAATTGATGAAGAGTGGGATGTTTTAGAAGGTTCAAAGTATGAAGGTCGTGTATCTGAAAATAACGTTACTAAAAACAACTTTGAACTTGTAGACAATCATTTAAAATATTTAAATTAGTTGGTAATATGGGAAGAATAGAGTTCATCAGCTTCAACACATATTGAAGAGTATTGATCAGTATGTTTCCTTCCCCTTAGACCATAAAAGGAAGGCTAGAAGATGGCATTTTTCACAGGAAGGCTAGAAGATGGTAATTGAAAAGAGAATCATAGTACTTACCTCTTGTACATCTCTTATGATGTAGACCTAAGCAAGCAAGAATTGCCAGCCAACTGCATGTACCACCAGGCAGTAGCAATGATTTTTCTATGTATCACCAAGCGGTAGCAATGATCCTCTAGTCCTTTCTAGGGAGATTATAGAAAGATATTTTAAAGTGCCACCAGTTACTATAGACTAAGGATCTATTCCAGATTCACTAAGTGCATAGAATCTTAATCTCAGATCCTGCCATGGTGATCAAGGACATCTGTCAGACAAATCAACAAAATCACAAATAACAATACTTGATAGAAAATATTAGCATACACTATTGGTGAAGTTATGTGCTCTATGTTCTATTGGATAATGTGGTCCTAGTTCCCTTGGAACATGTATACATGTCCGACATATAATATATATCAATGGCGAGATAAATGCTTCTGTGACATTTTCCCTACATGCCCTGTCTTTGATAACCAACGCTTGAATGTCAACTTCTATAAGACAAAAAATGAAATATTAAAAATACTAATTTGGACCAAAAAAACTAAACATCTACCTCAACAAATCCTCCCCAATTCTCGAGAAATGAATTTCAAGGGTTGTTTGAAAGGTGAAATGACTATTCATCTCCCTAATGCACAATTTTGAAGGTTATGTGAGTTGTTGTTGATGCCTTTGGACTGCCCATAGTTACTTCAAATTGGAAGAGCTGATATTTCATCATGAAAAGAGCTCATAAATCTTCCCAAAATGACTTAAATAACACTCAGATTTGGATTTTGGGATCTGAAAACTCAGATCTATTTACTCTTTGTGTAGAGAAAAAACACCCAAAGTTCATAATACTGTTGTAAAATGCTGATTGTGAGATTAGAAGTTAGAATGTCATAAAAAACTGTTAGAATAGTAATCCAGATCATTAGTCCCTAATTACATTACTTAGTCAATTGTATTGCTTTTTAAGCTTTAATACACTACATGGTGGACTAGGGGGGCTTAGTTGGACAAATGCCTAGTCAAATTCGGGATTTCACACCCACATGAGAATTCCATCTCATTCAACTAGCCACATGTTCTCCCTCATCATTTCTGGTGCACTCCCATTCATTGAATGTGGACGTCTAGGTTGACTTGGAGCGCTAGAGTGGGATTTTGGCTAATTTTGGCTTGATTTGGTGCATTACATGTTGCAATGAGACCCTAAGCCACCTTATTTTCCACAACCACATTGTCCAAGGTGTAATAATTGACCCAAATCACTTCATCTACATCCATTTAGCAATTCGTGGATGTTTGGGCTGATTTGGGGCTTGATTTTCCCACCTAGGGGGGTTTGATGCCAATTTGGCAATTTTGACTTGTATGCTCACAATTGGATTCCAAAACCTCAAAAAACTCCTATGTTTTATTATATACCTGATAATAACATGTTTCATGGTTAGACAGTCCAAAAATTAACTTCTTCCCGTTCACATTGTGTGTGTAATTTTCCTTTCAATTGATGGTTTTTTTCCATTTTTGCACCAAATTTGATTTGTGAGATTCACCAACGCTCCTAGATTCTCTTTTGGTTCGAATTTATGACATGTTATCATATATTTTTGGATATTTTTGACTTTCAGATCAATTCATATTGATTTGAGCTGCATTTTTAGTGGATTTCCAGATAAAATAGAATTGTGTTTTTGCAGAACATTCGGCAATTTATTCATCATCAGCGTAGGAAGAAATGGAGGCTACCCAAATCATGCTAACACCCTTAAATTTATTTTATTGGAATACAAAGATGGTGATTCAGCTGAGAACCAAAGGGCTTTACAGATTTACCATGGGTAGTGAGGTGGAACCAAATTCTGCTATTGAGAAAGCCAAGTACTTCAACAGATTGGACGAGGCATTTGGATTGTTGTGTGTGAGCATCTTGAGGGAGTCATTGTTCCACATTAATATTTTGAAAAAACCAAATGAATTCTTTGTAAAACTAGAGAAATTGTTTGGGAAAACCGATTAACTACGTGGTCACCAGCTTGAGAATGAGCTTATCAACTTGAGCCCAGTATCACACTATGACACTATCCAGGATTTCTTCACCAATTTTAAGTCACTTGTGTTTCATTTGAAGCAATGTAGCATTGAAAATAAAGAGGACCGGTTGATCTTGTCTATACTTTCGAATTTGGGGCTAGAGTTCTCAGTTTTTGTGAGTGCATTCCACTCTGGCAAGTTAACATTTCAAAACTAGCAAATGTCCAGTCTAGAAAACTTCATGGAGTCACTCGCTCAGGAGGAAGACAAGCTTGTCTAAATGGGCACCATCAAGACTAAGTATCAATAACTAGCAGTGGGAGTTTTGAATTCCTGAAAGGGCAAGCCCAAGTCCAAAAATTCAAAGCTGCCAGAGAAGAAGAAAAACCTAGAAAAACCCAAATCCAGCTATGCAAGTTTGAATCCTTCTAAGGAGAAGGACAAGAAGGGAAAAGAGAAGGAAAAATGCACCTATTGACACAAGGCATGGAATCCAGAGATCTCATGCATGAAAAATACCATTGACACCATGGCACATCTGCTGGAGAAGAAAAACATTCCAATACCTGACAGCGCAAGGAAGAAGGATGGAAAGTCCAGTTCAAATGAGAGCAAGGAGAAATGTCATGCTTTGGTAGCAGGTACCTCTAACTCTTCATATTTTGTCATTGATTCAAGTGCTTCCAAGCACATGGTGGCCAAGAGAGAGCTCTTCTCCTCCATGAGCTCGAATGCTGGCCCAAAATTTCGAATGGGGGGTGATTCAAAACTCCAGACAAAGGGAATTGGGAGGATTGATTTAGAACATGGCTACTTTAGTGATGTATTTCATGTACCATAACTTGCAGCAAATATGTTGACAATCTATTAGAAGACCCATATAGGAGAGCCAAAAAGAGTGACCTTCACTCCAGACATGGTATAGATTACAGAGATCTCAATAGACCAAGTCATTACAATTGGGTATGTAGATCACCATGAGAGGATGTACAATTTCTCTAACTTCCTCCCCACTTCCAATGACCAAGCACTTATCTCACTTGCTAATGAGGTTTCCAAGCTATGGCATGAGAGTTTTGGTCACATGAACTACAGGTACTTGTAGGAACTACATAGAGATGAGATGGTGGAAGGGCTTCCACAAATCAAATCATCAAATGGAGCATGCATTGGGTGCATAGTTGGGAAGCATCCTGAGCAAAGCTATGAGAAGGGGAAAGTAAGGCTAAGAGAAACCCAGCCACTTGGGTTAGTGCATTCATAATTTATTGGTCCATTTCCCACTCCATCATATGGTGGATCAAGGTATGTGCTTACATTCATAGATGATTACTCTATATTTTGTTGGGTGTACTTCCTTAAATTGGAGTCTGAGGTGTTTGAACACTTGAAGATTTGGAAGGCATTGGTAGAAAATAAAAGTGTACATAATATTCAGGTCCTTAGGACTGATAATGGGAAGGATTATGTGAACAAGAACCTACAAAAACTTTGTGAGGAGAGTGGCATCCAAATTCAACACTCAACTCCCTACACACCACAACAAATTGGTGTGGCTGAGAGGAAGAATAGGTCACTCAAGGAGATGGCCACTTGCATGATAGAAGAAAGGGACCTAAGTCCCAAGATATGGGATGAAGCCATTAGTTGTGCTGCTCACATACAAAACAGATCCTTTCACAAATCACTAAAAGTAATGACACCTTCCGAGGCATGGTTTGTTCAGAATCCAAATGTCTCAAATTTCAAAATTTTTGGGACTAGAGCATAGGCTAGAATCCCCTCTGAAAGGAGGAAAGAATTGAAACCACAAAGCAAGGAGTGCATTATGGTTGGGTATGGTGAAGAAACCAAAGGTTACAATCTCTTTAAAACCTCCACTTGCAAGAAATTTGTTGAGAGAAGTGTGAAATTTGAAGAAGAGCCAATTCCTAATTTCGAGCTTGCATCGGGGGAGTGCTCCTCTCCTCAACCACTCGAAGATGTAAGTGATGATGCATGATTTGTTTTTTCTGATACGTCTGATATAAATTTTGCTGAACATGATATTCCTGGATATGACTCACCATCTTGGCCCAAGTGGGCTAAAAAAATTGTACAAGTAGCTGAGGAATTGGCAAGCAATTCCCATGAGCCTAGGAAGACTAGATCACAAACTAGTAGAGCTTCCTTTGCAAGTGATAGTTCTCTTGCTGAGCACTCATATATGCTGATTGGGTCTGATCCTTCAAAATATGAGCAAGATTTTAATGACCCTATATGGAAATCAGCAATGGAAGATGAATTTCAGTCCCTCCAAGAGAACAATACATGGGAATTGGTTCCCCTCCCTCCCAAGAGGAAGCTTGTTCAATGCAAATGGGTTTTCCAGACCAAACTTGCTGCTGATGGTTCTGATCTGAAATAGAATGCAATATTAGTTGCTAAGGGCTATTCTAAGTTCCATGGTGTTGATTACACAAAGACCTTTTTCGCCGGTTGCAAAGATAGACTCAATTAGACTAGTTCTAGCGTTGATAGCTAGTAAAGGTTGGGAAGTTCACCACATGGATGTAAACATTGTTTTCTTGCATGGTGAGCTACAGGAAGAGATATATATGCATCATACTTAAGTTTTCCAATAGGATCCTTCATTGGTATGTAGGTTGAAGAAATCATTGTAGGACTCAAGCAAGCCCCCAGGGCTTGGTATGCAAAAATGGATTCTTTTTTTCTCTCTATTGGTTTCACTAGATGCAAATCAGACCCTAATGTGTATTTGCAGCAACATGATGGTATTTTGTAGGTCATTGTTCTTTATTTTGATGATATCTGGGTCAGTGCAAGAAGATCAGGGACCTTTAAGATGCAATCCTAGTTTTCAAAAACAACATCATGTTACCAAAAAATACATCAACCCGAGCCTGACATAGCACTTGGTATGGTTCAACCCCAGCCTGACATGTCATGGGAACTGTAGGATAGGAAGACAAATCACGTACGTGTTATAGAACTACAAAATGTGCACGCGATTTGTAGTTCTAAAACGTGCACGCGATTTGTAAATCATAAAAAAAAATTAAATACACAATCCCGAACCCGCGGCCCATTTTCACAATCAGGAACGCGAATTCGACGGGCCATTGGAGCGTTTGGAGTGAGACCACACCATTCAGGAGCTGATTCAAGTTGAGGGGATGAGATTTCATGCCCACACCATTGGTTGATTCCTATACCCTTGGTTGATTTTCTATTGGCATTCCTTGTTCCAACATGAACTCACCCTTGTATGAAATTGTTGACCAGTGTTTCTAGATGTTACATGGTGTATTCACCTTTGTATGAAATGAATGGTGTTTTTTAGATGTTATATCCATGTGAAGTATTTTTCCTTAGATGGATGCTTATATATATGGAGATCCAACAAAACGAGCCCACTCTATTGCACTGTTTTGGTAATTGGGGAATTTTTGTGATGGAAAATAATCCAATCTTCCATGAATGTACCAATCATGTTGATGTTCATCGCCACTTCATTCGATAGCTTGTAGAAGATGGAACATTGGAGTTTAAAAATTGTCATATTGAGGATCATACTACATATATATATAAATTTGATACTGTACACATTTGTAAAATTTAGGGACAAACTTAGTGTATTTTCTAGATGAATCATTAAGGGAGGGTGTTAGAACTTTCATCTAAACTATAGAATTAGGAATATTAATAAAGTCACTTGGCCATTTTAGATTAATTTAAATTCATTTTATTGTTTAAATAGTTAGATTTTATTTCATATCATTATAACAAAGAGAAGGTACTTCTCTTCATTTTATAACAAAATTACCATTTTCCCTCTTATAGTTATGTCTTTTAGTTCAAGGTTTCTTTGTGTGTTTGGTTTTAT
>LPNX010910626.1:26298-44954 GCA_001517045.1 Pseudotsuga menziesii | reverse complement strand
AATTCATACAAATCATTTTAGTGCAACTTCTCATATACAAATATGTACTACTATATTTACCCAAAACCATAGGGGATTCATCTTATTATCCAATATCTTATCGCGTTCATTTAGAAACCGGAGTTTTTAAATTATGAAAAATGAGGTCAATATATTGTAGGTATTGGGGGCGAGGGAGTGGGTTATGTGGTGTTTATAGGTATTGGGGAGTATAAAAAGGGGTATCTAGTAAAAACAAGGAATATCTTGTAATAATAGGGTATTTTTAATTCGAACTATGTATTAGGAGGGCGCTCAACAAAAGGATTTTGCGAGTTATTTATCAGTATCTAGTGAAATTAGAGAATTATTTAATATCCCATAAACGAAAAATCTATGGCATAGTTTCTGTGAGTGAACACCTCATTCCCAAAACCCAATTGTGTGCAATACATAAGATTCTTTTAAAATATACGAAACAATTAAACTTAATTAGATGTTGCAATGGAAATTTTTAAGTAAATTTTCTTCTTGATGCACCAATGTGTAGCATATAATCCTATCTTGCAATTTTGCATACTATGACCTCTCTAGTGTGCAATGTCAAATACAAGAATTCTAGAAGGAAGGCGAGGAGTATCAAAAAAATTGTGATGTAGTGATTTGTTTGAGAGTTAACACATTAGTTTCAAAGTCTATGAGTTCGTAGTCTAGGTAAGAATGCAATTGATAGAGCTAATATGTTAGACATCATACATCGACCACCCTATCAATATGGATACGTTAGCCACCCTTCTTAACAATGGTTGCATCATGACCATAAGTGGCCTTATAAGACCTATAACAAAATAACCGGAATAACACTAGTGGCTCTGTGGATAGAGCATGGAAGTACATAATCATGCTCATACTTGAAGAACATGATCTAGAAGGCTACATCAAAGAAGAGGTCAAGGATCCATAGGGAGATGAAGCAAAGGCCAAGCAAAAGAAGGATATGATCAAATCCAAAAGGATTATTGATGACTCCATAAAGGATCATTTGATTCCTCAAGTATCATCAAAGAATACTCCAAAAGAAATGCCCCATGCTCTGACAAGTCTGTTTGAAGGAAAGAACATCAACAGAAGAATGAGATTAAGAAAACAATTCAATTGAGTGAAGATTCAAAAGGTAGAAACTATGCAGTCATACTTCACAAGAGAGTCTGAGATCAAAGAAAAATTGGAGGCAGAAGTTGTGATGACCACCTTGAATGGTCTCCCAAGGGATTAGGAATATTTCATCGAAGGTATATGTGCTATAAGAAAGCTCACCAACTTCGGCATACTTTTGGAAGAATGTGTGCAAGAAGAAGGAAGAATAGGCAATAGAGAAGAAAAGATAAATGATGATGAATATAAAAGCCTTGGAAGCTCATGCAAAGAAAGGAGCAAACACGAGAAACGATCGTGATCAATCTCCCAAAATCAATCAAAAGTTTCAAATAAAGTCAAGAGCAAAAAGAGACTCCTTATATTTTGAATGCTTCATATGTCACAAGATGGGACACATTGCAAGAAATTGCCACTCAAAGCATAGCAATTCAAGAAGGGTGAAGAAGTTCCATTCGCATGCAATTGAAGACGATGATGAAGATAAAGAAAAGAAAAATGAAGATGAAGACTCCAATGAAGAATATGTTTTGATTTCAACCCTTACTGGATTAGTCTCTCATGGAAGTGACACTTGGCTCGCAGACAGTGGAGCTTCCATACATATGACAGGTTATAAATACTATTTTCAATGTCTTGTACAAAAAGGCTCTCCTTACAAAGTAAACCTTGGAGGTGACTATCAATATCCCATCAAAGGAATGGGAGAATCCTTTTACAAGTTAGACTATCAATGTCCCGGGATTGAAGAATAAGCTACTTTCTATCTCATCTCTAGATAAGAAGGACTTCAGAGTTGCTTTTGTAGATGGAGATGTCCTCATGTGGAAAAAGGGAAAGATAATAGATGATGCAAATGTGATTGGTGAAGAAGGAGGAGGAATTTGCAAGGTAGAAGGACATACAGACTCATCTCTAACAACAAGTACCATCAACCCACGTGAACTATGGAATAGGATACTTTGTCATGTGAACTAGAAATCCCTAACAATTGTGAGCGAGGTAGTCACAGGTTCACCATAGATTCAAATCAACCATGAAGGAGTTTGCAAAGGATATGCTCAAGGGAAGAATACCAAGAACCCATTTCCAAGTTGCAACAATAAAGCAAAAGGGAACTTGGACATTGTTCATTGAGATGTATGTGGTCCACTGTCAGCCACGTCAGGAGGTATGTTTATTATGTTTCTTTTATAGATGACCATTCCGTAAAAATGGATTTACTTATTAAAAGGAAAATTTGAAGTATTTGTGAGATTCAAATAATTCAAGGCTCTTATGGAGAACTTATCTGAAAATTAGATGAAGACCTTGAGATCCGACAATGGAGGAGAATTCACTTCAAATGAATTCAAAGATTTCTGCAAAGAAGCCAGGATGAAGAGGGAGCTCACCACACCCTATAATCCTCAACAAAATGAAGTAGTAGAAAGGAAGAATAGATCCATTATGGAAGTTGTGAAAGCCATGATTCATGATCAAGACACTACTATATTTACCCAAAACCACAGGGGATTCATCTTATTAACCAATATCTTATCACCGTTCATTAAAAAAATGGAGTTTTTAAATTATGAAAATGAGTTCAATGTATTGTAGGTATGGGTATGGGGTGTTTATAGGTATTTGGGGGTATAAAAAGGGTTATCTTGTAAAAAGAGGGTATCTTTAATTGGAACTATATATTGGGAGGGAGACTAAACAAAAAGTTTTTGGTAGGTATTTATCAATATGTAGTGAAATTAGGGTGTTCTTTAATATCCCATGAATGAAGACACTATGGCATAGCTTCCTTAGCTTCCTTGAGTGAACACCTAGTTCTCAAAACACACTTGTGCGCACTACATAGGATTCTTCTAAAATGGACTAAACATTTAAACTTAATTAGATGTTGCAATAACAATTTTTAAATAAATTTTCTTCTTGATGCACCATGTGTCGCATATAGTCCTATCTTGCCATTTTACTTTAATTTTATATATTTACTATTAAATTAATTATTTAAGTATAAAATATATATATAATAGACTTTAAATTTAATAAAAAAATTGATATCATTCTTTTATTAATAATTTTAATACTTTCTTGCACTAATCTCACTCATTAAGAAGAATTGATCTAAGAATACTGGCATTTAATCTATCTAAAATGGATGGAAACCCGTTTGGACAACATCAAGCCTACGCATTACTTCTTCTTTTTTTATATGTTTATATGTCTCCCCCCACTACAGCCGAGTTTCCAACACTAGGTGACCTATGGAATTGAACCCCTCAATTACAGGAGAGCGTGATTATCGTTTGAATCAGGTCGTCTCAATGATATTGTCAACCCAAGCACATATTTATAACATTGGTCTCCACATCGTTTTGGCATATCTTCTCCTCGCAGGTTTTTTGTAATCGCTCATATCTTCTCCTCGGAGCTTTCCTTTACATCGTCTTGCCATTTCTTCTCCTCGGAGCTTTTCTTAGTTTTATGTTTTTGTTGTTCCCCTGATCTTTTCTTCGTTTTAGGTTCTTTGCTCTTCGAAGCTTTTCTTCGTTTCGTTTTAGGTTTTTGTTCTTTTCAAACAGAAAGAGATTTCAGACTCTATCTGCAGGAACAGACCTGCGGTTTTCATTGTAAGTAAATTCATTCAATGGAAACGTCCAGAGAGATGCAGGAACAGATTGCTTCTTTTGTTGATATAGTGGGGGAATCCATAGACAAGGCGCGGAAGTTTTTACAGGCAACCAACTGGAACCTAGACGAAGCAGTGCAGCTATTCTATGCTCAATATGATAGTCATGAAATTGAGTCTGACTATGTACGCCCGGCTTTACCAATTCAGAGGGAAGCATTATACGACAATGAATATATACAATCTAGAGATCAACAATCGGCGCACTGGTCTAGTCAACCTAATTCTGCCTGGGCTTTCTCGAATGGTGACCACCAGAACAAAAATGGATTGGAAGCACTTTATCGCCCACCTTTCGAATTGATGTTCAAAGGCAGTTTTGAGCAGGCAAAATCTGAAGCTTCTGGCCAAGGAAAATGGCTTATAGTAAATATACAATCCACCAAACAGTTCAGCTCTTATACGCTTAATAGTGACACATGGGCCAACCAAGCTGTGAAGGAAACCCTGAGTGCAAATTTCATTTTCTGGCAGATTTATGACGACAACGAAGAAGGAAGAAAGGTGTGCGGCTACTATCATTTGACAGAGATGCCATCAACTCTTGTTATTGATTCTATCACTGGACAGAAAATGCAAGTTTGGAGCCGCATGATCAAGCCAGAACGATTGCTAGAGGACTTGTTACCTTATATGGATAAAGGCCCCATGGAATTTAGTCATTCAAGGAGGAGGGTCGCATCAAATGTTAATGAAACTCATGAACAAGTAGAAAGAAATGCATCGTCTGCCTCTGCTTCTTTGGACATCAAACAAGATAACCCTGTACTGCAAGTAGAAGGAAATGTTTTGTCTGCCTCTGCTTCTTTGGCTTCTTTGGACATCAAAGAAGATGATCAAGAAAAAGTAGTGAAACCTCATGACTACCCAATTCTCCCGGACGAGCCACAAGGTGATAGAGTGAATATTTGTCGAGTAGCTGTCCGTTTCCCTGATGGCAAGCGACTACAGAGGAGGTTTCTGCATACTGATTCACTACAGTTACTTTGGTCCTTCTGTTGCAATCAAGTCAAAGAAGCTGCAGATGGCCGGCAATTTAGATTGGCACGCGCAATTCCTGGAGCAACAACGGGAACGTTAGAGTATGATAGTGACTTGAGCTTTGGAGAGTCTGGACTTTCCAATTCTCTTATTTCCATGACCTGGGAATGAGATTTGGATATTTTGCGTCCATTGTAATTACTTGTAATTCTTACAGCCTTTGAATTTTTTTTTTCTATTTATTCTCCTAAAATATCAATTTTTTCATCTACAGTATTGCTTATGGATTTCACAATGAAAAAATATAAAACATAAGGTTCTCTATTTATTAAAATTGTCTCGACTAACTCGCTGTTTTGAAATTTTTTATATAAAATTCCGACGTCATGATCGATCTGGGAGAGTTGTTAGTAGTTATGGCATTGGAGACTTGTAACCTAATAAATTAAACTTGGGGAGTTTTTTTATCAGGCAAAATGCTTACAACTAAGAAAAAATTACAGGTTTTTTCGTTCTATCAAACAAACCATAAACATTTTGTATATAGATCATGATTATCTTCTCTGTATTTGAATCTGCTTACTTCTCATAAATATTATAACATTTTATATGGATTATGAGTATTTCAAATATGCTTGTTTCTCATACAGATTATGAATTTTTTTAGAATGTAATTATCGATATAATTATAAAGAATATGATTACAATTTTTTTATAATTAAAGTTAGCGTATTTTAATATATTTATAACAATAATTTAGACTTAATTTGTAAAATCTTCTTTCATATATATTTACAAATTGGAAAAAAAATATATTTATATTTTTAGAATCAAATAATTCTTAAACATTGTATTTCTAATATGGTTTAAAAACATATTATATTTTGATAAATATTATGAACATTTTAATTATATATATATATGAAGTTGGGAGACATTGTAGGTGCAATTTAATTTTTGCAATACCCATGCATGTTATGAAAAAGCAAATCCAGATGGGAAAACATTGTGTACTAGATTCTCATATAAAGTATACACGATATGAATATAACAAGTACTCCATTTTTGCATAAGGCATACTTGATATATACACATCAAGATGAATGATGAAGCCATTTCCTTCATTTTTGGGGGGTTTAAATGATTTCAATGGTATTGATTTAAATGATTTTGTGTTAATGAATGTGTTATAATAAGCTACAACAAACAATTTAGGATAATATTGACTTGTTATATAAAGATAAGTTGTATGCTTTGAAAATAAAGCGTTGTGATAAGGTTATAAATAATCTTAATGCTTGCAATGACTTGCTTAATCAAATCAAGGTCATGGTCATGAAGTACTAAACAATATGTAATGCATATCCTTGTTATATAGTCTTAAGGGTTGTTTTGAAGAATATGCAAGTTGCCATTAGTAGATGTACAAAGCTAGAGAATATCAAGTTTTAGGTTAGTCATAGTCAAAGGAGAGAATGAGAAGAACCTCTTAAAGAAACATTGATTCATAAATGTTGGTGACTAGGGGTCACTCTATTAAGGAATGTAATGGTGAGCGATATAGTGGGAGGAAATATAGATTGAAAGGAAGATATGTTGGTAAAGATAGGAAGTGGCATGAGTTGATTTATGGCACTAAGAATATTGCGCATGGAATGATGATCTAAAGGACTCCTCTCAGTTGTGTGAGCCATGTGTGCATCGAAAGAGAAAAAGGGTTTAAGTTTCCTTGAGTAACAACTATGATCAAGAGTTTCTTGAGTTAGTGCACTCTTATAATCATGGGCTTGTGGGTGTTGTCTCCATTGGAGGGCCTCATTTTTTTATCACATTAATTCATGACTTTTCACTAAAGTTGTGGGTTTACTTCATGAGGAAGGAAAGTGATGCACTTGAAGTTCATAAGATCTTTATATCCTTTGTTTCAAGCCAAAGTAAGAAAAAGGAAAATGTTTTAATAAGAAACAATAGTGATGAGTATGGTTCTAATAAGATATAGTTGCTATGCAAATCTTGGAGTTTTGCAATGTAGAATAGCATGCCACATACTCTTGAGCAAATTGGTTTTTCTAAGATGTCGATATGAACCTTAATCGAGGAACAATGGAGCATGAAAGTGTACGTTGGTTCAAGCAATAAAATTTGAGTTGAAGTGGTTGTCAAAGAAAAATATATGATCAATAATTCATTTGTTGGGCGACAAGGTAGTAATGAAAGAGTCATGCAGTGGAGAGAAGACTTTTGTTCCACATGTCAAGGCTCTTGGGTGTGAGGCTTACCATTGTTTCAAAAGTCAGAATAAACTCTTGAGAAGGTTGTGGTCAGTTAGAAAAAACTCCTAAGTTTAAATGAATAGTGGCTTATATGATAAGCAACAATATATAATACTGTGTTTTGTTGTGGAGTTTGAATATCAAGCGTTTGTGTCATTTAAATGTATTGCCTTTACCTTTAATCATTGTTTTGTTTCCATTTAGGATTATGTACAAGAATAATTTGTTCTATGAGTTTAGACTGGTTACAAATAGTAAAATTAATAACTATGGTTGTAGACTGATTTAAAATGAATGTTTCGGTTTTGTTTTTTAAGCTTTTTGAAGTTATCACATGCTAGGGTTTACCCAATAAATAAAATATTTTTCTTGTGTTTTCCAACACGTTTATAAACCTTTACGTTTTCTTCTTTAACGTTTATCTTGATACTTTAACATTTTTTTAAAGGCTGGTAGTTAGTTGGTGCTTTGTTTAAACCAGTTAGGGTTTCTCCTTCATGGTTTATTCAGTGCGACTCTTGTAATTAAATAAATGTTCAATAAAGGTTTATGCACTTGAAGTTCATAAGATCTTTATATCCTTTGTTGCAAGCCAAAGTAAGAAAAAGGAAAATGTTTTAAGAAGCAACAATAGTGATGAGTATGGTTCTAATAAGATATAGTTGCTATGCAAATTTTGAAGTTTTGCAATGTAGAATAGCACGCAACATACTCTTGGGCAAATTGGTTTTTCTAAGATGTCGATATGAACCTTAATCAAGGAACAATGGAGCATGAAAGTGTATGTTGGTTCAAGCAATAAAATTTGAGTTGAAGTGGTTGTCAAAGAAAAATATATGACTAATAATTCATTTGTTGGGCGATAAGGCAGTAATGAAAGAGTCTTGCAGTGGAGAGAAAACTTTTGTTCCACATGTCAAGGCTCTTGGGTGTGAGGCTTACCATTGTTTCAAAAGTCAGAATGAACTCTTGAGAAGGTTGTTGTCAATTAGAACAAACTCCTAAGTTTAAATGAATAGTGCCTTCTATGATAAGCAACAATATATAGTACTATGTTTTGTTGTGCAGTTTGAATATCAAGCGTTTGTGTCATTTAAATGTATTGCCTTTACCTTTAATAATTGTTTTGTTTTCATTTAGGATTATGTACAAGAATAATTTGTTCTCTGAGTTTAGACTGGTTCCAAATAGTAAAATTAATAACTATGGTCACTACACCGATTTAAAATGAATGTTTCAGTTTTGTTTTTTAAGCTTTTTGAAGTTATCACATGCTAGGGTTTACCCTATAAATAAAATATTTTTCTTGTGTTTTCCAACACGTTTATAAACCTTTACGTTTTCTTCTTTAATGTCTATCTTGATACTTTAACATTTTTTTAAAGGCTGGTAGTTAGTTGGTGCTTTGTTTAAACCAGTTAGGGTTTCGCCTTCATGGTTTATTGAGTACGACTCTCCTAATTAAATAAATGTTCAATAAAACTTCGTAGGAATCCGTCCATCTAAATGCTTGATTGTGATTAATGATTGTCCAATAACGGTTTGCTAGGTTTACATTGTATTTTGTTCGTTTCCCTATACATAATTTAAAATACTTTTGTTCAAGATTTATAATCCCACTTGATATACAACATTACTACGTTTTCGACTTCTATAACGAGATAACAAATAGGCTAGAAATAAATTTAAGGTTTCAAGTAAACAATTTATAAAAAATATAAGTTGGTTACATTAGTGTTGTTAGTGGTAACCTTAACCCTCAGTTTACACATAAATGAAAGAAAAGCACATTATGCTTTCAGTATTAAAGTAAGATGGATATTCATGATTCCTTTTACTATTGAATATGAAGAGTATAATCATTAGAACCTACAACTTGTCCATGCAGTAGATAAAAATTACATAAGTAAAGAAATTGATTTTAGAGTCTGGTACATATCTGGAAGTGATAGTTGTAATAGTCTCACATCACCCTGCCTTAGAAACTTGTAGCAGTTCTTCACCTGCTTAGTTTCACCCCCTTTCCCAGACCTTCGCGTTTAAAGTAGTTTCACCTCAACCTCAAGTTGTCACCAATATTAGCAGGAATAAATCATTTCAGAACCTCACATTCTTATATGCCTCACTGGCAGTTCTGTGATACAGAGGCTAACATCAGCATGATGTTCTCTGGAAGCCCTATACTTTTCAATAATTTCCCATAGAGCCTTCACCCAAGGTGATCTCTCGAAGCTCTCTTCAAACAAAAAATACCCCCTTTTTCTTGTCTTGCCTAGGACTTTTATAACAAATAACTGATTCCTAAATACTCGCCACTTGTCTCATTAGAGAATGTTGGAGGTTTAATAACTATTTTAAACCTAAATTTCTGTCAATTTTTGTTCAACTATTACAACTTCCAATTCCCAAAACTATATAAAATTTAACTTCTTTTTTTTAAAGTAAATAACAATAATAATAACATCAAAAGTAATTAGGGGTATTACTATGGTGGTCAAAGTTTATTTATTTATGCACTATTGTTCTCTATTATCATGGTGAATAATCCTTGCTAGGAGTGTCTCTGCAAATGAAACATTATGGATGAAATACTTTTTGAATAGATTTCATAGATGATTTCGATAATTGTTGGGCAACAATATTTGAGCCGTGGATTGCATAGATTGCATTTCATTATGTCATTTTCTTTCTCAAAAGTGCATTCTACATTATGTTAATTTTTTCTTGTTGTTTCAAGTTCACAATATGTGTAATCCAATGAATTGTGGCCCATTGGATTATTGCATTTGTTGCAGATTCAATTAGGTGGAGGTGCAAATACATTTTTTTTTCTTTTTGCAAGACTTGTACCTGCATACACTAATTGTATTTACTATTTGTTCTAGTCTTTTATGGAAAAAAGAAATAGAATAAATACATAAATACTATTAACAAATGAGGAAAAACAGTAAAATGGAGATGCAAATACATTTTTTGTTTCAGCAAAACTTGTACATGTATCAACTAATTCAGTTTACTACATTGTTTAATTTTTCATGAAAAAAACATAATAAAAAGTACAAATGATAATAACAGATGGAAGAAAATTGTGGAAAAGCTATAGAAGTGACTAGCTACCTAAGTTTTTTACGAGCCAAATGTACAGTTGTGGTAGTGGTTGTTGTTGATGAAGAATACCTTCTTAGTTAAGAGGGAGTGTTAAATAAATGTAACTTTGAAAGATATTCTATTGTACGTTTATTGTATTCCTCCTTCGGAGATGTTATTCCTTCGTTCGGAGATGTCCTTTGTGTAATTGATCATGTAAAAGTCATGAGGTAAAACCTTCATTGTAAGTCGGGGAAATAGTACTCACAAAAGTATTTTATAAATGTTATTTTGAGTCTCCCTAGATAGGTCGTCCCTAAGTAGAGAACATGGTCGGCCTAGTTAGTTATTTGAGTCACTCACCTAATGAATTGTAATGTTCCACTTTTATAAAAAGGAAATAACTGAGGACTAATAGAACTAGGAGAAGAAAGTTACATCAATTCAGTATTACTAATTCATAACTGTAGTAAGAAGGCCATAAGATTTCATATCATAAAGCATGGAGAGCATGCAGGCCTTATTTTAGTGTTAAAGTCAACATGAAATTAAAATTGCATGCATGCAAAAGTGAAGCATAAACCCTAAAAGTCACATGCAAACCCTAAAAGTAAATGCTATTCTATTTAAGAAGGGTTATTGGACAAAAGAGATCTCTATTGTTTTTGTTGATTGATTTTGGATTTTCGAGTAGCAGCACAGCGTGCAGCCGGGCCAGTTGGGGATGGAGACGGTGTCTTCAGCTAGTGAGGGTTCGGTAGTGAGATATCTGCCCTAGTATCTTATTGGGATAGATCTTAGAACAAACTCCTAAGTTTAAATGAATAGTGGCTTCTATGATAAGCGACAATATATAATACTGTGTTTTGTTGTGGAGTTTGAATATCAAGCATTTGTGTCATTTAAATGTATTGCCTTTACCTTTAATCATTGTTTTGTTTTCATTTAGGATTATGTACAAGAATAATTTGTTCTCTGAGTTTAGACAGGTTACAAATAGTAAAATTAATAACTATGGTTGTACATCGATTTAAAATGAATGCTTCAGTTTTGTTTTTTAAGCTTTTTGAAGTTATCACATGCTAGGGTTTACCCTATAAATAAAATATTTTTCTTGTGTTTTCCAACACGTTTATTAACCTTTACGTTTTCTTCTTTAACGTCTATCTTGATACTTTCACATTTTTTTAAAGGCTGGTAGTTAGTTGGTGCTTTGTTTAAACCAGTTAGGTTTTCGCCTTCATGGTTTATTGAGTGCGACTCTCGTAATTAAATAAATGTTCAATAAAACTTCGTAGGAATCCGTCCATCTAATGCTTGACTATGATTAATGATTGTCCAATAACGGTTTGCTAGGTTTACATAGTATTTTATTCGTTTCCCTGTACATAATTTAAAATACTTTTGTTCAAGATTTATAATCCCACTTGATATACAACATTACTACGTTTTCGACTTCTATAACGAGATAACAAATAGGCTAGAAATAAATTTAGGGTTGCAAGTAAACAATTTATAAAAACATATAAGTTGGTTACATTAGTGTTGTTAGTGGTAACCTTAACCATCAGTTTACACATAAATGAAAGAGAAGCACATTATGCTTTCAGTATTAAAGTAAGATGGATATTCATGATTCCTTTTACTACTGAATATGAAGAGTATAATCATTACAACCTACAACTTGTGCATGCAGTAAATAAAACTTACATAAGTAAAGAAATTGATTTTAGAGTCTGGTACATTTCTGGAAGTGATAGTTGTAATAGTCTCACACCACCCTGCCTTAGAAACTTGTAGCAGTTCTTCACCTGCTTAGTTTCACCCCCTTTCCCAGACCTTCACGTTTAAGGTAGTTTCACCTCAACCTCAAGTTGTTACCAGTATTAGGAGGAATAAATCATTTCAGAACCTGGCATTCTCATATGCCTCACTCACAGTTCTGTGAAATAGAGGCTAACATCAGCATGATGTTCTCTCGAAGCCCTGTACTTTTCAATAATTTCCCATAGAGCCTTCACCCAAGGTGATCTCTCGAAGCTCTCTTCAAACAAAAAATCCCCCCTTTTTCTTGTCTTACCTAGGACTTTTATAACAAATAACTGATGCCTAAATGCTGGCCACTTGTCTCATTAGAGAATGTTGGAGGTTTAATAACTGTTTTAAACATAAATTTCTCTCAATTGTTGTTCAACTATTACAACTTCCAATTCCCAAAAGTATATAAAATTTAACTTCTTTTTTTAAAGTAAATAACAATAATAATAATATCAAAAGTAATTAGGGGTATTACATTGGTGGCCAATGTTTCTTCATTTATGCACTATTGTTCTCTATTATCATGGTGAATAATCCTTGCTCCCAGTGTCTCTGCAAATGAAACATTACAGATCAAATATGTTTCGAATATATTTCATAGACGATTTCGATAATTGTTGGGAAACAATACTTGAGCCGTGGATTGCATAGATTGCATTTCATTATGTCATTTTCTTTCTCGAAAGTGCATTCTACATTATGTTAATGTTTTCTTGTTGTTTCAAGTTCACAATATGTGTAATCCAATGAATTGTGGACCATTGGATTATTGCATTTGTTGCAGATTCAATTAGGTGGAGGTGCAAATACATTTTTTTTCTTTTTGCGAGACTTGTACCTGCATACACTAATTGTACTTATTATTTGGTCTGGTCTTTTATGGAAAAAAGAAATAGAATAAATACATAAATACTATTATCAAATGAGGAAAAACAGTAAAATGGAGATGCAAATACATTTTTTGTTTCAGCAAAACTTGTACATGTATCAACTAATTCAGTTTACTACATTCTTTAATTTTTCATGAAAAAAACATAATAAAAAGTATAAATGATAATAACGAATGGAAGAAAATTTGTGGAAAAGCAATAAAAGTGACTAGTTACCTATGTTTTTTACTAGAAAATTCAAAGCAATTTTTTTTTATGAGTCAGATGTACAGTTGTGGTAGTGGTTGTTGTTGATGAAGAATACCTTCTTAGTTATGAGGGAGTGTTAAATAAATGTAACTTTGAAAGATATTCTATTGTACGTTTATTGTATTCCTCCTTCAGAGATGTTATTCCTTCGTTCGGAGATGTCCTTTGTGTAATTGATCATGTAAAAGTCATGAGGTAAAACCTTCGTTGTAAGTCAGGGAAATAGTACCCACAAAAGTATTTTATAAATGTTATTTTGAGTCTCCCTAGATAGGTCGTCCCTAATTAGAGAACATGGTCGACCTAGTTAGTTATTTGAGTGACTCACCTAATGAATTGTAATGTTCTGTTTTTATAAAAAGGAAATAACTAAGGACTAATAGCACTAGCAGAAGAAAGTTACATCAATCAAGTATTACTAATTCATTAGTGTAGTAAGAAGGCCATAAGAGTTCATATCATAAAGCATGCAGAGCATGCAGACCTTATTTTAGTGTTAAAGTCAACATGAAATTAGAATTGCATGCATGCAAACGTGAAGCATAAACCCTAAAAGTTACATGCAAACCCTAAAAGTACATTCTATTCTATTTAAGAAGGGTTATTGGACAAAAGAGATCTCTATTCTTATTGTTCATTGATTTTGGAGTTTCCAGTAGCAGCACAGCGTGCAGCCAGGGCAGTTGGGGTTGGAGACGGTGTCTTCAGCTAGTGAGGGTTCGGTAGTGAGATATCTTCCCTAGTATCTTATTGGGATAGATCATACAGGTTTATCCATTGCATCCGTCATATACCACAGTACTCAGAGATCTAGCACATTCCGTAGGGTTATTAGCAAATCCACGTTTGCATCCAGAAGTAAGAGGGAAAACACATAAGGATTCGCTGGGAACACAAAACCCAATATTTCCTCCACATGTCAGCTTCCTCTTTCTCAACAGGCCTATCCTACGATATGCAGTGATTATCAACCATAAGTTTGCTCACCTAGAGAATCTATCATCCAAACAGATCAGTTGGGGGTGTGAGCAGTAGAACTGCTAATCAATTTACTAGGGCACTTAGAGGCAGCCAAACCTTCGCATGTGCCAGACCATCTCTCTGGCATCAACAGACGGATAATCTTAGAAAGTTTCAACCCGAAGAGACTTCTCCTCCTACAAAAATGTCACCTTCAATCTCAAGGGTTTTTATGGTACTACATGGCAGTAACGCGAGAGGAAAAGAGCATTATTAGACAACCCATCCAGATCCTTATGCATGCAGGCCTTGGTTTAGTGTTAAATTCAACATGAAATTAGAATTGCATGCATGCAAAAGTGAATCGTAAACCCTAAAAGTGACATGAAAACCCTAAAAGTACATGCTATTATATTTAAGAAGGGTTATTGGAAAAAAGAGATATCTATTGTTATTGTTGGTTGATTTTGGAATTTTGAGCAGCAGCACAGCGTGCAGCCGAGGATGTTGGGGTTGGACATGATGTCTTCAGCTAGCGAGGCTTCAGCAGTGAGATATCTACCCTAGTCTCCTATTGGGATAGATCATATAGGTTTATACATTGCCTCAATCATATACTACAGTACTCGGAGATCCAACACATTATGTAGGGTTATTAGCAGATCCACGTTTGCAGCTAGAACTAACACGAAAAACACAGAAGGATTTGTTGGGACCACAAAACCCAGTATTTCCTCCGCATGTCAGCTTCCTCTTTCTCAACAGGCCTATCCTACGGTATGTAGTTATTATCAACCATCAGTTTGCTCACCTAGAGCATCTATTAGCCAAACAGATCAGTTGGGGGCGTGAGCAGCAGAACTGCTAATCAATTCGCTAGAGCACTTAGCGGTAGCCAAACCTCCACATGTGCTAGACCATCTCTACGGCATCAGCAGACAGACAAGCTCAAAAAGTTTCATCTCGAATGGACCTCTCCTACTGGTACTACGGGGCGGTAACACCGGAGGAAAAGAGAAATATTAGATCACCCATCCGGATCCTTATTCATGCATCTATCTCTGCAGTCATTATCAGCCAGAATATCGGTGGTAAGTGTTAATTTCTCACTGCAAAACACTGACCCAAATTCAGCTATATTTTTAGGGTACTTTTCATGGCGAGTTTGCATGCATAGTTATTTTGCAAATTTGTATGAGATTGAGTGTGCGAGTCAGCATTATCATAGAACATTAGAGAATATCAATATTTGGGATATTACAGTGGTATCAGAGCATGTTCCTTGCCAGCTGTGGGCATGCAAAATTGTAAATGAATTCTGAAGAACCATACAACATTACTTACCGGAGACAGAGGTTTAGAAACAGTGATAGAGGAGAAGAGGAGTTGGGGAATAGAGAGTATCATTTTGGAAAGTTCAAAGAAACAATGGTCGATGATGATAAAACAACTTCCAATAGTCTCATATTATCCATAAAATAACTCACTACTCGGCAAAAATAAATGATGAGTACCTTCAGGCAAATGACAGAGAAAAATGGGCCCACCCCACATAGTCCCTCGTTTCCCAATAGTGATAGGGTATCCACCAGTAGTAGTAGGGAGCACTTACATACCAACATGTAGATCCATCCCCATATATACAACAAGCCTTCTCGACCTACCATGTCTTAATTCTTAGATAACCCAGCTGCAGTGCCTCTAGCACAAGTAGAACTAGAAGAATCCATGAGTGCCTATCTAAGAGAGTATATAGCTTTAGGAGATGACTCCCATTGAGCCATGACCTTCACTGACTTCTGACACTTTAAAAGTAAGAACAAACCCAGATCTTACAATAGGCCATTCACCCAAAACTATGAGTTACATCGCACCAGAGGGAAATTGACTATCCCTAACTTTGAGGGTACCCAGGGTGGCATAGCTCGGAATTGGGTGCATAATTTGGATACATACTTCCAGCTCAACCCCATGATTGAGACAGATGCCATTAAATTATCTACCTTGCATTTGGATGGAGAATCCCATGAGTGGTGGTACCATGGGTTAGTGACATTGGGTCACAATACCATCAGATCGTACCCAGATTTTACACAGAGGCTAATTGAGCGGTTTAATCGGAAGGACCATGAGGTACACTTTAGAGAGTTGGCATAGATGTAGAAGACAGGTAGTGTAGATGCATTTATTTCATAGTTTCAGTGGATAACATTACATGATGAGGATGTGAATGAGGAGATAACACTAGAGCCATCATGTGAGTCTAGTGACACCAGCACACCCGATAGTAAGATTGTGGACAAGACATGTGATGAGTTGGAGTTGGTACACTCTTTATCACCTACAGCAGGAGTCCAAAAACTTATGACAAGCGAAATACATGAGGTGCAAGGCAATGAGCATAGCAGTCGAGACAGTGAGCAGTCACACATGGTGGTTAGTACAACGAGATGTTGAGCTTACAGTTCTTTGATTTGTATGTATCGAGTCAGTAGTCATGATTTGTAGTATTGAACAATAGTTAGATTCCTTTATGGGGAAGCAAGAGAAACATACTATTGCATTTCAAACCAGTCCTCTTAAGGAGTACATAGACAGGGCTTGCAGTATCTTGAGTCCACATTTTCATAATGGTAGATGGTTTTTACTGGTTGGCCAGGATCAAGAAATTGACCAGCAGTATATGAGCATTCCAGTTGAAATCAGAAGGGCAGAATGTCATCTTGGTAGGATTATTCCTTGTGATGGTGCTTATGGACAAGGTACTTTTTAGGGGTTGGATTAGAGAGATATTAAGAGTTGGTGTCTTATTGAGTGGGCGATTCTTGGGAAGACATTTCTAGCCAAGGGTATAGTCCCACAAGATCCTTCATGTATTTGGGATGAAATATGGACAAGTTTGCATTGGGATCCAGGTGGAAGACCTTATGAGGGATGGATACAATGTTTACTGATGGAGTTACTTGAGAGTCTACATGATGCTCCTTTTGTCGATACTACGCAAGGTAGCGGTGGATGCATTTTGACCTCTAAAATTCTTATATTTTTGGTACCCTAGGATTACAATGACTAATAGTTTAGTGATTTCTAGAGGATGATTTCAAGAGGTCTCTGGTGATGGTACCGTGCAGTGCAGGTTTTTGAGCAGAGGGTGCTAAAAATATCCTACAATAATTTGGGACCCTGGGATCATCCCTGGATTCAATTGGTTCAGTTTATTGATTATGGATTTGCCTTGGCATTGCTTGAGGACAACCAATCTTTGGTGAGGGAGGATTGTAATGTTCTGTTTTTATAAAAAGGAAATAGCTGAGGACTAATAGCACTAGAAGCGGAAAGGTACATCAATTCAGTATTATTAATTCATCAGTGTAATAAGAAGGCCATAAGAGTTCATATCATAAAGCATTCAGAGCATGCAGGCCTTTTTTTAGTGTTAAAGTCAACATGAAATTAGAATTGCATGCATGCAAAAGTGAAGCGTAAACCCTAAAAATGATATGCAAACCCTAAAAGTACATGCTATTCTATTTAAGAAGGGTTATTGGACAAAAGAGATATCTATTGTTATTGTTGATTGATTTTGGATTTTCGAGGAGTAACACAACATGCAGCTGGGGCAGTTGGGGTTGGAGACGATGTCTTCAGCTAGCGAGGGTTCGGCAGTGAGATATCTGCCCTAGTCTCTTATTGGGATATATCATACACATTTATCCATTGCATCCATCATATACTACAGTACTCAAAGATCCAACACATTCCGTAGGGTTATTAGCGGATCCACGTTTGCAGCCGAAAGTAACACGGAAAACATAGAAGGATTCGATGGGACCACAAAACCCACTCTTTCCTCTCCATGTCAGCTTCCTCTTTCTCAGCGGGCCTATCCGACAGTATGCAGTGATTATCAGCCATCAGTTTGCTCACCTAGAGCACCTATCAGCCAAACAGATCTGTTGGGGGCGTGAGCAGCAGAACTACTAATCAATTTGCTAGGACACTTAGAGGCAGCCAAACCTCCACATGTGCCAAACCATCTCTCCAGCATCAGCAGATGAACAAGCTCAAAAAATTTCATTTCGAACGGACCTCTCCTCCTACAAAAACGTCACGTTCAGTCTGGAGGGTTTTTATGGTACTACGGGGCGGTAACACCGGAGGAAAAGAGCATTATTAGACCACCCATATGGATCCTTATGCATGCAGCTATCTATGGGGTCGTTATCAGCCAAAATATCAGTGGGATGTGTTACTTTCTCTCTGCAAAACCCTAACCCTAATTCAGCTATATTTTAGGGAATTTTTGCATGGCAAGTTTGCATGCACAGTTATTTTGCAAATTTGTATGAGATTGAGTGTGTGAGTCAGCACTATCATATAACATTAGAGAATATCAGTATTTGGGATATTACATGAATATAAATAGGTGGGGTGGCTCTCTCATTCACACACACTTTCACTCAAGCATTGCACAAGAGAGAGAGAGAGAGAGAGAGAGAGAGAGAGAGAGAGATTGAGGAGTATGTTGTAGAAATGGAACTCTATTCTTCTTCTTAGTTTTTTACATTGTACTTGGTAAAA
>LPNX010910626.1:13482-24194 GCA_001517045.1 Pseudotsuga menziesii | reverse complement strand
ATCCAATCTTCAATCCTAATTCATACAAATCATTTTAGTGCAACTTCTCATATACAAATATGTACTACTATATTTACCCAAAACCATAGGGGATTCATCTTATTACCCAATATCTTATCACGTTCATTTAGAAACCGGAGTTTTTAAATTATGAAAAATGAGGTCAATATATTGTAGGTATTGGGGGCCAGGGAGAGGGTTATGTGGTGTTTATAGGTATTGGGGAGTATAAAAAGGGGTATCTAGTAAAAACAAGGAATATCTTGTAATAATAGGGTATTTTTAATTGGAACTATGTATTAGGAGGGTGCTCAACAAAAGGATTTTGCCAGTTATTTATCAGTATCAAGTGAAATTAGAGAATTCTTTAATATCCCATGAACGAAAACACTATGGCATAGTTTCCGTGAGTGAACACCTCATTCCCAAAACCCAGTTCTGTGCAATACATAGGATTCTTTTAAAATATACTAAACAATTAAACTTAATTAGATGTTGCAATGGAAATTTTTAAGTAAATTTTCTTCTTGATGCACCGATGTGTAGCATATAATCCTATCTTGCAATTTTGCATACTATGACCTCTCTAGTTTGCAATGTCAAATAAAAGAATTCTAGAAGGAAGGCGAGGAGTATCAAAAAAATTGTGATGTAGTGATTTGTTTGAGAGTTAACACATTAGTTTCAAAGTCTATGAGTTCGTAGTCTAGGTAAGAATGCAATTGATAGAGCTAATATGTTAGACATCATACATCGACCACCCTATCAATATGGATACATTAGCCACCCTTCTTAACAATGGTTGCATCATGACCATAAGTGGCCTTATAAGACCTATAACAAAATAACCAAAATAACACTAGTGGCTCTGTGGACAGAGCATGGAAGTACATAATCATGCTCATCCTTGAAGAACATGATCTAGAAGGCTACATCAAAGAAGACGTCAAGGATCCATAGGGAGATGAAGCAAAGGCCAAGCAAAAGAAGGATATGATAAAATCCAAAAGGATCATTGATGACTCCATAAAGGATCATTTGATTCCTCAAGTATCATCAAAGAATACTCCAAAAGAAATGCCCCATGCTCTGACAAGTCTATTTGAAGGAAAGAACATGAACGGAAGAATGAGATTAAGAAAACAACTCAAGTGAGTGAAGATTCAAAAGGTAGAAACTATGCAGTCATACTTCACAAGAGAGTCTGAGATCAAAGAAAAATTGGAGGCAGAAGTTGTGATGACCACCTTGAATGGTCTCCCAAGGGATTAGGAATATTTCATCGAAGGTATATGTGCTATAATAAAGCTCACAAACTTCGGCATACTTTTGGAAGAATGTGTGCAAGAAGAAGGAAGAATAGGCAATAGAGAAGAAAAGATAAATGATGATGAATATAAAAGCCTTGGAAGCTCATGCAAAGAAAGGAGAAAACACGAGAAACGATCACGATCAATGTCCCAAAATAAATCAAAAGTTTCAAATAAAGTCAAGAGCAAAAAGAGACTCCTTATATTTTGAATGCTTCCTATGTCACAAGATGGGACACATTGCAAGAAATTGTCCACTCAAAGCATAAGAAGGGTGAAGAAGTTCCATTTGCATGCAATTGAAGACGATGATGAAGATAAAGAAAAGAAAAATGAAGATGAAGACTCCAATGAAGAATATGTTTTGATTTCAACACTTACTGGATTAGTCTCTCATGGAAGTGACACTTGGATCGCAGATAGTGGAGCTTCCATACATATGACAGGTTATAAATACTATTTTCAATGTTTTGTACAAAAAGGATCTTCTTACAAAGTAAACCTTGGAGGTGACTATCAATATCCCATCAAAGGAATGGGAGAATCCTTTTACAAGTTAGACTATCAATGTCCCAGGATTGAAGAATAAGCTACTTTCTATCTCATCTCTAGATAAGAAGGACTTCAGAGTTGCTTTTGTAGATGGAGATGTCCTCATGTGGAAAAAGGGAAAGATAATAGATGATGCAGTTGTGATTGGTGAAGAAGGAGGAGGAATTTGCAAGGTAGAAGGACATACAGACTCATATCTAACAACAAGTACCATCAACCCACGTGAACTATGGAATAGGATACTTTGTCATGTGAACTATAAATCCCTAACAATTGTGAGTGAGGTATTCACAGGTTCACTAGAGATTCAAATCAACCATGAAGGAGTTTGCAAAGGATATGCTCAAGGGAAGAATACCAAGAACCCATTTCCAAGTTGTAACAATAAAGCAAAAGGGAACTTGGACATTGTTCATTGAGATGTATGTGGTCCACTGTCAGCCACGTCAGGAGGTATGTTTATTATGTTTCTTTTATAGATGACTATTCCGTAAAAATGGATTTACTTATTAAAAGGAAAATTTGAAGTATTTGTGAGATTCAAATAATTCAATGCTCTTATGGAGAACTTATCTGAAAATAAGATGAAGACCTTGAGATCCGACAATGGAGGAGAATTCGCTTCAAATGAATTCAAAGATTTCTGCAAAGAAGCCAAGATGAAGAGGGAGCTCACCACACCCTATAATCCTCAACAAAATGAAGTAGTAGAAAGGAAGAATAGAACCATTATGGAAGTTGTGAAAGCCATGATTCATGATCAAGACACTACTATATTTACCCAAAAGCACAGGGGATTCATCTTATTAACCAATATCTTATCACCGTTCATTAAAAAAATGGAGTTTTTAAATTATGAAAATGATGTCAATGTATTGTAGGTATGGGTATGGGGTGTTTATAGGTATTTGGGGGTATAAAAAGGGTTATCTTGTAAAAAGAGGGTATCTTTAATTGGAACTATATATTGGGAGGGAGACTAAACAAAAGGTTTTTGGTAGGTATTTATCAATATGTAGTGAAATTAGGGTGTTCTTTAATATCCCATGAATGAAGACACTATGGCATAGCTTCCTTAGCTTCCTTGAGTGAACACCTCGTTCCCAAAACACACTTGTGTGCACTACATAGGATTCTTCTAAAATGGACTAAACATTTAAACTTAATTAGATGTTGCAATAGCAATTTTTAAATAATTTTTCTTCTTGATGCACCATGTGTAGCATATAGTCCTATATTGCCATTTTACTTTAGTTTTATATATTTACTATTAAATTAATTATTTAAGTATAAAATATATATATAATAGACTTTAAATTTAATAAAAAAATTGATATCATTCTTTTATTAATAATTTTAATACTTTCTTGCACTATTTTCAGTCACTAATCTCACTCATTAAGAAGAATTGATCTAAGAATAGTGGCATTTAATCCATCTAAAATGGATGCTAACCCGTTTGGACAACATCAAACCTACACATTACTGTTGGAAAATGTAATTACTCGCAGATCTGTACTTGATCTCTAGCCGACTCTGTCAGAGTCTGTACGAGTCAAGATCTTGTCTGTCAATCTGACAAGAAGGAAAAGTCCACAATTCGGCTCCGTAAACGAGTCGAATTTATTTCAGAAGCTAAGTTGTTAGGTAGATAGTTATTACAGTCTTTAATGGCAAGTCAGTCGGCCCATGTAGTAGCAATTTTCAGATTGCCTATAAATTGAAGAAGCATTTTGTAAATCAATATACACACACACAAGAGAAACAATATACACTGAAGGAACTCCGGGTGAGAAAGAGAAGTCGAAGCTCAAGCTTATGTGCATGTGATTTAGTCGGAGAGCTGAAGCTCTGTGGACCGACCATTTTGTAACCGACAAGTTTGTAATACTTTGTATTTCCGCATAGTTAATATATGAAACAGTTTGTGGTTGAATGCATGATTATTTGGCCGCACATATTTCTAGATTTACTTCTGTAAATGTCTTTTACAATTGCTGATAAGTAAAAGAACAAGAATCCATAAAACCTCACCGCGTGAAAGTTTCAAGTTTTACGGCACATTGGTCGACTCAAGTCTTCCTACATATTTGGGCATATGTTTTTCATAAGTTATTTGGATTTGTAAATGTGTCTATTTTACTTCATTTTACTCACAGGTGAAAAGCATTTGTAATTTCTTAATTCTTTAGACTAAGAAACATATTCTGCAAATTTCGACCAAAGTGAGCCGACTTGAGTGGTCGGTGAGTCAGCCGACTGAAGCAGCCAACTTAGTTGAAGGTCCGACTTGGTCGAAGAGCCGACTTGGTCGAGCAGCCGACTTGGTCGGAGTAAAAGTGGTCGAGGTAAAAATCGGTCAAACAAGTAAGTCGAAATAATTTTGGTCGAGTGAAGGACCGACTAAAATTTGTAAACTTGTCTAGTCGGACATAGACAAGTTTCACCCGACTGGTGAAGAAGTAAAGTGGTCGGCGTGAAAAGTAAAATTTAAAATTTGAATATTGACTAAGCCCTAAACCCAAGTTTAGTCGGCTCGGTTTTGGCTATCTGGTATCAGAGCAAGGTTATATCAGAGCAAAGTTTATATCAGCCCAAGATTTTATGAAAGAAATCTTGTCTTAAAAAGTGGAAATTAATTTTCTAAGGAAAGTTAATTAAAAATTTAAAAATGGCTTCCACTTCTGGTTCATTGCAACCTCCAAGTTTTACAGGAAAGAATTATGAATATTGATCTTTAACAATGAAGGCTTTATTCAGAGGTCAAGATGTCTGGGAGATAGTCCAGCATGGTTATGCAAAACCAGCAGACATGGCAGCATATAACAATCTCACACAGGCTGAGAAAGATGTCTTGAGAGAACAGAGGAAGAAACATGGAAAAGCTCTGTTTTTCATACATCAAGCTATGCATGAGAGCATACTCCCAAGAATAGCAGCATCGACTAATGCCAAGGAAGCATGGGATACATTGGAGACTGCCTATTAAGGTTTGACTAAGGTAAAGACATCCAAGCTGCAGATTCTGAGAAAATATTTTGAATCTCTGTGCATGAAAGATTCAGAGAATGTAGACACATTCTACACCAGAGTTGTTGGGTTGATAAACCAACTGAAATCTCATGGAGAACCCATATCAGACCAAAGGGTTGTTGAAAAAATTCTCAGAAGTCTTCCCCCAAGATTTGAAAATTTGGTTGTGACCTTAGAGGAACACACAAACATGTCGACATTCTCCATTGATGAGCTACAAGCTTCACTCATCAATCATGAACACATAATCAACAGATCACAGACATCATTGGAAGGTGCATTTGCAGCACAGTCATCCATAAGTCGTGGTAGAGGCAGGGGGAGAAACAACTTCAGAGGCAGAGGAAGAAGTTCTTCAAGAGGAGGACGAGGCAGAAGTCCTGCAAATGTCAGTGGCAGAGGAGATAACTAGAACCCAAGTCAGCCAAGTGGCCAGAGGTTTGATAAATCAAAAATTCAATGTCATTACTGTAAGAAGTTTGGTCATTATGCATATGAATGCAGGAAGAAGCAATATGACCAAGGAAGACAAAGCCCAATTCAGTCGACCAGCACCAACACTTCAATTGGTGCAATGTTAATGGCATCAACATCTCCACTTGAATGCAATGCTGTTCAAGAAAGTCCACATGACATATGGTACCTAGACTCATGATGCAACAACCATATGACTGGTAATTTAAATCTATTTTCTAGTCTAGACACTTCAGTTAAAACTGATGTTACACTTGGAAACAATCTCCAAGTTACTGTCTTAGGAAAAGGCACTGTGATATTCTAACCAAACAGGGGGAGAGTAAGTATATCCCTGATATCTATCATGTTGAAGGTCTAAAACATAACCTGTTAAGCATTGGACAGTTGTTACAAAAAGGCTACAGAGTCTACATGGAAGATGAACATTGTGTGATCAAAGACAAGCGTCCAAGCGACCAGCTGATAGAAAAAGTGCCAATGACAAGAAACCGCTTGTTTCCATTGATGATAGTTCCCAACATAAAAGGGAAGACAAAGACAAGAGCTACATTCAAGGCAGAAAGTGAAGAAATAGTTGAGCTCCTCGACAAGAGAGAAAATTGCAGCGCTAATTTGCAAGCTGCATTTCAGACAGAAGTTCAGGATGAATCCTGGTTGTGGCATTTCAGATTTGGACATTTGAATTTTGGTGGGCTAAAGCTACTGCACACAAAGAATATGGTGAAGGGATTACCATTGATCGACAGACCAGAGAGGGTTTGTGAAGGATGCATTTTTGGCAAGCAGCACAAAGAGACATTTCCAGTCAGAAAGTCCTATAGAGCACGCACACCACTTGAAATTGTGCACTCTGACATCTGTGGTCCAATGCAAACATCATCCATTGGTGCCTGCAAGTATTTTCTAACCTTTATTGATGACTACTCAAGAAAGACATGGGTATATTTCTTGAAACATAAATCTGATGCATTTGGTTATTTTCAGCAGTTCAAGGCACTCGTGGAGAACCAAAGTGGTCATCGCATAAAGATTTTAAGGACCGACAGAGGAGGTGAATATGCTTCAAATGAATTCCTAAATTTTTGCAAGACCCATGGCATACAGAAACAATTCACTACACAGTATACACCTCAGCAAAACGGTATTGCCAAAAGAAAGAACAGAACCATCATGGAGATGGAACGCAGCATGTTGGCAGCCAAGCATTTGCCAAATGAGTATTGGGGTGAAGCAGTCGCAAATGCCGTATACATTATGAACCGATGTCCGACAAAGAGTGTGAAGAACAAAGTTCCCCAAGAAGCATGGACAGGTATGAATCATAGTGTCTCACATTTAAAAGTTTTTGGTTGTGTTGCATATGCTCATATTCCAGATGAGCTGAGAAAGAAGCTAGACAAGAAGGGACAGAAATGTATTTTTGTCGGCTATTCAGAAGACACAAAAGCATACAAGTTGTATGATCCCGTCACAAGGAAAGTGATAATCAGTCGGGATGTTCAATTCGTCGAGAATGAATCATGGGATGGAACTGTCGACACAAATGTCAAGATTGTGTCGAGTGTCGACAATGATGATATGGAAGAGGAAGTGGTTCAAATACCACATGTAAGTGAACCGGTCGGAGCACCGTCGACTCCCATGACACCAAGACATGGTTCAACACAAGGACCATCGACACAAGTAGCAGCTAAAGCTGCACCGACAAGTACACCAAGAGGACATCAGACTCCATCAAGCATTTCCTCGAGGTTGACATCACAGAACCGGTGAAGACAAGAAGTCTGCTAGAGATATATGAAGCTGGTACACCTAATTCATTCTCTTTGTTTGCATTATTTTCCCCTATATATGATCCACTAACATTTGAAGAAGTTGTTGAAGAAGAAGTATGGGCACAATCCATAGATGAAGAAATAGAATGCATTGAGAAGAACCAAACATGGGAACTAGTCAATGTACCAAAAGACAAGGATGTAATGAGTGTCAAATGGATTTACAAGACAAAGCAAGATGCTGATGGGAATGTGCAAAATCACAAGGCAAGAATGGTAGTAAGAGGGTTCACACAGCAACCCAGCATCGACTTCAATGAAACGTTTGCACCTGTTGCACGCATGGATACAGTCAGAACAGTTTTGGCCATTGCTGCTCAAAACAAATGGCATGTTCATCAAATGGATGTCAAGTCGGCATTCTTAAATGGCTATCTAGAAGAGGAAGTATATGTAGAACAGCCACAAGGGTATGAAGTTCCAGGTCAAGAGCATAAAGTCTACAGGCTGAAAAAGGCACTATATGGTTTGAAGCAAGCTCCTAGAGCGTGGTACAGTCGGATTGATTCCTATCTCATTGAAAATGGATTTCACAGAAGTGAAAGTGAACCGACTTTGTACACCAAAGTCGATGAGCAAGGTAAGATGTTAATTGTCTGCCTGTATGTAGATGATTTAATATTTACTGGTGATTATGGCATAGCAGATTTTAAAACAGTCATGGAAAGTGAATTTGAAATGACTGATCTCGGGCTTATGAAGTTTTTTCTGGGCATTGAAGTTCAGCAGTCTGAAAGTGGTATCTTTATATCACAGTCTAAGTATGCAAGTGAAGTTTTAAAAAGGTTTAAGATGTCTAACTGCAAGACAGCCCCAACACCAGTAATAACAGGTTTAAAATTGAGCAAGGATGATGAAGGATCCACTGTAGATCCTACGCTGTTCAAAAGGCTTGTTGGCAGCCTTATGTATTTGACAGCAACAAGACCAGACATTATGTATGGTGTAAATCTGATCTCAAGGTTCATGGAGTCACCAAAAGACTCACATTGGCAAGCAGGTAAAAGAATTCTAAGGTATGTAAGTGGCACAAAAGACCTTGGTATTATGTATTCAACCTCAGAAAATTTTAAACTCATTGGTTACACTGACAATGACAATGGAGGCAGCATAGATGACAGGAAAAGCACATCTGGTTACACATTTCATTTTGGTACAAGTGTTGTTTCATGGGCTTCAAAGAAACAGCCCATAGTAACTCTATCTTCAGCTGAAGTAGAGTATGTTGCAGCAACAAGTGCTGCATGTCAAGCTGTCTCGATGAGAAGAGTCTTAAAAGACTTGTCACAGAACCATCAAGAACCGACAACAATCTTCTATGACAACAATTCAGCCATAGCATTATCAAAGAATCATGTGTTTCACAAGAGAACCAAGCACATCGACACAAGGTTTCATTTTATAAGAGAGTTGGTGAACAACAAGGAAATTTGTTTGGAATTTTGCAGGTCTCAAGACCAACTTGCTGACATCTTCACAAAGCCATTGGAAAAGGACACATTCCAGTATCTACGTAGTTATCTTGGAATGACAAGTTCTCCACATTGAACTCTGTCATAAACAGAGCATGTCTAAGCTCTGAAACGTTTTGTAAATTTTGTTTTAAAAATCCCCACCTGCTCATAATTAAGGGGGAGTGTTAGAAAATGTAATTACTCGCAGATCTGTACTTGACTTCCAGTTAACTCTGTCAGAGTCTGTACGAGTCAAGATCTTGTGTGTCAGTCTCACAAGAAGCAAAAGTCCACAATTCGGCTCTGTAAACCAGTCGAATTTATTTCAGAAGCTAAGTTGTTAGGTAGATAGTTATTACAGTCTTTAATGGCAAGTCAGTCGGCCCATGTAGTAGCAATTTTCAGATTGCCTATAAATAGAAGACGCATTTTGTAAATCAATATACACAGACACAAGAGAAACAATATACACTAAAGGAACTCCGGGTGAGAAAGAGAAGTCGAAGCTCAAACTTCTGTGCATGTGATTTAGTCGGAGAGCTGAAGCTCTGTGGACCGACAAGTCTGGACCGACCATTTTGTAACCGACAAGTTTGTAATACTTTGTATTTCCGCATAGTTAATATATGAAACAGTTTGTGATTGAATGCATGATTATTTGGCCACACATATTTCCAGACTTAATGTCTTTTACAATTATTAAGTCTTTTACAATTACTGATAAGTAAAAGAACAAGAATCCATAAAAATCTCACCGCGTGAAAGTTCCAAGTTTTACAGCACATTGGTCGACTCAAGTCTTCCTACATATTTGGGCATATGTTTTTCATAAGTTATTTGGATTTGTAAATGTGTCTATTTTACTTCATTTTACTCACAGGTGAAAAGCATTAGTAATTTCTTAAGTCTTTAGACTAAGAAACATATTCTGCAAATTTCGACCAAAGTGAGCCCACTTGAGTGGTCGGTGAGTCAGCCGACTTAGTCGAAGGTCAGACTTAGTCGAAGGTCCCACTTAGTGGAAGGTCCGACTTGGTCAAAGAGCCGACTTGGTCGGAGTAAAAGTGGTCGAGGTAAAAATCGGTCGAACAAGTAAGTCGAAATAATTTTGGTCGAATGAAGGACCGACTAAAATTTGTAAACTTGTCTAGTCGGACATAGACAAGTTTCACCAGAATGGTGAAAAAGTAAAGTGGTCGACCTGAAAAGTAAAATTTGAAATTTGAATATTGACTGAGCCCTAAACCCAAGTTTAGTTGGCTCAGTTTTGGCTATCAATTACTTCTTCTTCTTTTTTTATATGTCTTCCCCACTACAGCCAAGTTTCCAACACTAGGTGACCTAAGGAATTGAACCCCTCAATTACAGGGAGAGCGTGATTATCGTTTGAATCAGGTCGTCTCAATGATATTGTCCAACCAAGCACATATTTATAACATTGGTCTCCACATCGTTTTGGCATATCTTCTCCTCGCAGGTTTTTTGTAATCGCTCATATCTTCTCCTCGGAGCTTTCCTTTACATCGTCTTGCCATATCTTCTCCTCTGAGCTTTTCTTAGTTTTATGTTTTTGTTGTTCCCCTGATCTTTTCTTCGTTTTAGGTTCTTTGCTCTTCGAAGCTTTTCTTCGTTTTTCGTTTTAGGTTTCTGTTCTTTTGAAACAGAAAGGGATTTCAGACTCTATCTGCAGGAACAGATCTGCGGTTTTCATTGTAAGTAAAGTCATTCAATGGAAACGTCCAGAGAGATGCAGGAACAGATTGCTTCTTTTGTTGATATAGTGGGGGAATCCATAGACAAGGCGCGGAAGTTTGTACAGGCAACCAACTGGAACCTAGACGAAGCAGTGCAGCTATTCTATGCTCAATCTGATAGTCATGAAATTGAGTCTGACTATGTACGCCCGGCTTTACCAATTCAGAGGGAAGCATTATACGACAATGAATATATACAATCTAGAGATCAACAATCGGCGCACTGGTCTAGTCAACCTAATTCTGCCTGGGCTTTCTCGAATGGTGACGACCAGAACAAAAATGGATTCGAAGCAC